>MU890460.1:0-22293 GCA_036418205.1 Ostertagia ostertagi
AATATTATATAAAAGACAAAAGAAACAACGTAGGAATAAAGCTGATAGCAGTTTATTCAAGCTCATTGAGCCAAACTGGCATTTGAGTAGACTGTGCACCGCAATGCCCCTCCCAACTGGAATAGACCCTGAATATGGAAGACTAATCGTACTCTGGGCTTCCTTAAAGTTGGTTGACGGGGAATAAGAGGCAAAAGCACTTAATGAGCGACTGTGCTTGTCATTAAGAACGGTTTTCTTTTTGTAATGTTTTCACCATAATCTTTGTGTAGACTTATGTTTTTATAAAATGTAAAAGAAATATTTTGTTAGTAGGTAGAATGTACTAAAGAAGGTTTAGCAGACCTCACACTGTTAAAGAAAGAGTCATGCCGCGTTTTCCAGGTTAGCTCGTTTAGAGAGTAAGGGGTTCAAAGTAAGCTAAATTTGCAGTTGTCATATTTTTGAACTTGCTGCCATCTAACTTCCCACTTACACGCTGAGTCATAATGTTCTTGATCTCACATAGTAAGAGGTGGTGAATTACTGCAAAGGTGTGTCAATTAGACGTTTTGTTTCTGGTTTTTCAGGGAAGCAGACTCCGAGTGAGCGATCTGCGTCGCTGGACTAAAGTCGATGAGGCTGAAGGCGCATTAGAAACTGATTAATTCTGAGGTACGCACTCAATCCCTTCATTAGTGACTATCTCCGAATCCTTTTTTTCATTTTTAGAGAATATTTTCCAACAACATGACGAAAGAATTAATCCTCGTTTGATTTCTAAGAGTTTATGTAAAGAATTGGGACTGAACCTTTGTACAGTTATTTACGTTCTACTGCTCGCATTCAAGCTTTCATGCTTGTGTACCTTCAATGGAGGCTCTTCAGCGAATTCATTTTCATGAACAAAGCATGATCTGAACTGTAATTAGTAGTCAAAAAGGGAACTTGTTGACCCTTTGCTTGGCCATTGCAGCAATCGCAAACCGCTATTCGAAAGTAAGGCACTACACTTGTGGGACGCTATCAAGCTTTTCATCGATAAATTTGTCCCGATATCTAGTCGCCACTGTCTGAGACGCTGTAGACGCTATCCGTACTATCCCCCCATTTGCTATGGAGCACGCAAACCTATGGTACACGCAAACCCACATAGAATTTTCTTGGCATATACTACAATGGCATTGTTCTACTCCAAAACATCAGGAGAAAAATTTGAAAAACCCACTCATTATTGTAGAACATATTTATAATGCCACACTCTATTATTCTCTTGATGTCATTATTTCAAGTTTTTATGAATCCTTATTTTCGGTTTTCACTACGGATTCACTGACCACTTCTTTAGCCGCTTTTGTTTAATTTTGTTTTATTCGCTGCTTTTAGTACATCATAGTTTTGGTAATGTTTTTTTTCCTAAGTGTCAAATATTAGTAAATGGTTCCACAAAAATGCTGGGTTGTGAACAAAACTTTCGCCCCAGGCGGGACTAGAACCCGCACCTCTCGCTTTCCGGGCAAGTGCGCTACCAGTTACGCTACCGGGGCACCATTTCATCCCAACTCAGCTTTTCATGGTATACTTACCATAGCTTATCAGCACTCACACGTAAAACTGTTGAGCCGACATGGCAGAACCGCAAGGCTGAAAACTTGAAAAAATCAACTGCCAAAAGCTTTCAGCCTCGCGGTTCATTGCCGATATCGGCTAACCGGCTCAACACGTTATACGTGTGAGTGCTGACAAGCTATGGTAAGTATACCATGAAAAGCTGAGTTGGGATGAAATGGTGCCCCGGTAGCGTAACTGGTAGCGCACTTGCCCGGAAGCGAGAGGTGCGGGTTCTAGTCCCGCCTGGGGCGAAAGTTTTGTTCACAACCCAGCATTCTTGTGAAACATTCGCAAGGCGAACTGCGGCCAAAAACAGCAGTTAACAAACATAAGTAGTATTTGGTTCCAGATATGGTTAAGCAATCCGATATTTACGCTGCTATGATGGCCTTGGGTCTTATGGCTGCACTTGCCGTGAATTCTATGCTTGAGCGACGGAAAGAAGAGAGGCCACTGCCCAAAATACCAGTACAGTCTTGGGACAAATATGTAGAATTGCAAAAGAAAAGCGGAAAAGAAATTTAAAAATTCCCTTTAGTCTCCAGATTAGATTGCTAGAGTAGTTTATTAGTACAAAAGATCATTCAAACAGATGTTGCTGTATTAATGCTAAGAAATCAGTGAAGTTTTATCACATGGTTGTTTCATACTGTTTTGCTCAGAACTTTGTTTATGTATAAAAAGTAATAATTACCATTTTCTTTTGTTTCTGGATTATTTATTGCGGTTTCTTCTGCCGGTCCATGACTAACTGCTATGTTTGCTCATAACCGCTCCATTATACTTTTTATCTTCTAAGGAAGGTTCATGTCATCGCTGGTCCATGGTCCAAAAAAATATTGAAATGTCGTAAAAAAAATATTGTATTGTCCTAGGTGAGTTTGGAAGCACAGCTTTAAGTCTTGTCGATAAAAATTCCGAGAAAGTTTGATTTCGCCATGCAGTTTAGTTCAGTGGTTAACACTGTCAGCACAAAAGCTGTGCTCTTCAAACTCATTTTTTTCTCGTTTTCACTGTAAAAAGGATATAGGTGACGAGGTGTTTTATCGCTTACATTATGCAATCCTTGTCCTACATCATGTGTCATACGTCATACAGCAAAAACGCTACGGCGTTTTTGTTTCTACGTTTGAATTCAGTCAATGGATCTTTTCTTGCGAAACTACCCAGGGATGTACGGAAGAGCTTTTCTCAGCTCTTATTGCCCTATTGGTCACAACCAGTTATATCACGTTTATGTTCGGATGCAGTGCTCGAAATTCGAAATGTTTGAAAGCTGCTATTCTTTGGATTTCATAGAGACAAAATTTGTTAACGTTCTAAATTCTTTGCATGACCCTGTCCCAACCATCCCAATCTGTTGATTTGGGCATTACGTTTACGTCATATAAGTTGATTTCCCGGTTCTTGTGAAATGGGAATTTTTTTGAATTAGTGCTTTAAGAGTGGCGCTCGTCTTTGTTAAACTCTCATCACAACTTAAGGAATTAAAGTCAAAGGATTGCGATAGTAGAAGGAGAAGGGAAGGGTTCATATATTATGTGTTAATTGACTGGCCATAAAGAAAGCGTCAAAACACTAAATGAGATCTGGTTTTTGGGTAAATGATTGGTCGATGAGATGGACAGCATAAGAGATACTGGCCACCCAGTTGAGAACAAACTCGAAGATGAGAGAGTATAGGAGGTGAGAGAGACGCAGACACCAAGAAACGAAGTTTCGCAAGTGGTTGTCATAGAGATGATGCGTAAGGGGGGTTTTTTGGGGCAACACGTCATCCAATTCAAATGTGTTCATGAGATTATGTCAAAGCCGAGGCCCGAATAATTACGCTTGAACGATCCAACCGAGAAAATTCCCTCGACATCTTGAGTTCAAAACAAGTAATATGTAGTTCCTGATCTAGCTCAAGTTCAGCTTCGAAGTGTCACATGGGCCTCAAATCCTCGCGAAGTGATATTTAGAGAATAGATGTCGGAGCAGGGAAGGCAGTATCTGCGAGTTATATATGTGTTATGTTGCTCACAAAAACAACCACAGATCAAAGCCGGGGTTACAGCGGTAAATAATGAAATTGTGGATGGTTGACTGAGAATGGAAAAGGAGGCAATGCGAACCGCCCATGAAAAGGACTCATTCTTGAGCTGAGGAGGGGCGTTTCGGACGAGTTGTTTGAGCTGCTCGCTGCCCCTATTGGCTTCACCAATCGCGAGGTATTCTGAATTAGCCACTACGCAGTCCGCGACACGTTGCGTGTATGGGGTCTGCGCGAAGTGTGTCGTCCGTAAGGTTTCTACAGTTTGTCAACGATGCAGAGTCATTTCTGTGGGGCACATCATACGTCAACGTTGCGCACATTTTCGAGGCCGCGCCACATGGCACAACTGTGATGCTCGCCAACAGGGCTACCACCCCTGCCACAGTATGGCTTAACACGACACGACCTCGTCTGGGTGGTTTCTTACTAGACTATTATAACAAGTCCTAGGCCTGCAAGTCACATTTAAGGGAAAGGCCTACAGCTCGTAGGAACCCCGACCCTCTCGCACAACTCCCCCAAAGCTCACTGCTGTCCGTAGTCATGGGGTTTTTTTTTATTGTGTGAGGTTCGTTTGAGGATGATCGCTTGCCCCTTACCATTAGTGCCCATTCTGTGGAACAGATATGTCTGATTTCTGATTGTAAATGGATACGTGGAGCGCCTCATAAAGGAATCGACCAGCGTTGGACCTCAACTTTTCTTTTAGTTCAAGAGTAATTTTTAGAGATAGGCGTGTTTGTAGGACACGTCTTTTTTAAGCGTGTTGAATGGAAAAATTGTGGCTGGGCTCATCTAAATTGAAACATCTTCGTATAGTAGTGCGATGCGGCGGCTGGTTATTACCTGAACGGTTCGGAATAAACAGTTGCCCTTTGAAGGAAAGGTGGCTGCCGTGGGGTAACTAATTTTTTGCCAGTTGCTGCAAAATTGCGGGAAGTGGTCTGAAAATCAGTGGCGTCAGCCGAGAACTTGCCCTCTCAGCTTGTGCTAGTGTTGCAAAAATTTCGCTGAATCAAGGGGTTTTCAAGTGCGTTATAAAAGACGCGACGAGGGCATTCTGAACTGAATGGTCCTCGGCGTCGTTATGACTTCATTACTCAGGTTATTTATTTGCAATCATTCGATTTTCATATTTGCTTTTCCAAAAAACTCATTGTCCCACGGGTTATAGCTAGCTCGACCTTCGTCAGGAGCTGTCGCCTTTTTTTGAAGTAGTTACAATGCGATCACTCATTATAATGTGGGTTAATTGTTATATGCTAAATATTTAACTTCGAAGGAAAGTAAGGTGTAACGTAAGTATAAGAAAATTTTAGAAATATTTGTTTATTTATTTGTTCCTTTGATTGCTACAACATCATACCTTTGTTCCCACCTTGTTCCTAGAAATTCAGAGTAAATTCGATTAAAGCCTCGGAAGAAAGTTATAGTTAACTATTCAGTGGTTTAGATACCCGCATGTCTCAAGCCGGACCATTCAATCGAGTACAGTCTGTTTCAGCACCGTTAAAAGGCTCATTTCCATTGGATCATGAGGGAACATGCAAGCTCGAAATGCTCAAGTAAGCTCAAGTTCGCTGTTTTCGTGGGAAGGTCAGGATTTCTGGAAAGTGCTGAAGAATTAAGTTCTTCTGGTCGCATAATTTACCCTAGCTACTCTGTCGTAAATTGATAGAAGTGTTACACAAAAGTTTGCACGGAAGTTGAAAGCTTGACAGATATGGCGAAGTAGCCCTGATCCAAGCGAATTAGACGCAGCTTCAAGTGTTATTATAGTAGGGACCCAAGGTTGCATAAACAACTGCCCAGCAAATCTCCAGCTTGGTTGGGTATGGTTCTCGCCAGGAAATTGAGACGACTAAGCTAAATGGTTTGCAGAGGGGTAGGAGGTTGACGAGGTCGACGAGTTAGGTTAAGGGAAGCGAAAATCAACAAAACAATAGCTTCTTTTAGGTACATGTGTTGTCTGCATGAAAACAAACATCTAAACAGTGAATGCCGAGATGTGGCAAAAGCGTACTTCAAGTGCCGAATGGACCATGGCCTTATGGAAAAAGATGAATGGGATCGCCTAGGTTATGGAGATAAGTAGCTGCAGAGCTTCTCTTCCTTTTTTTACTTGAGAACTTAGCAGGTTTTACGCTGTTCGTTTGTTTCGTTCTTGTTGCATTCTTTGGATTTTTTTCCTAATGCGTTAATGACTGACGGTCATGTAAGTAATAATTATGTAGTGAGTGCCAGTAACAGGCTGTCAGCCATATTGGTTTCACTTTTGCAATTTAGCAATTTTTAAATGAATAGTGTTTGCTAGTGGTAAGCCGTAAGCTGCCCACAAAAATGAAATTTGATGCCATGTTCGTTCTAATCCGTTTTGATTGGTTAGTTTGATTACTAATGTTTCTCTTCTTCTGCTTTCTTGAGGCTTTCCTGCATGAGGGTACATAGGGGCAGTTTATCCTCATGAATCTTTCATTTGCTCATTTTGATCTTCACAAATTACTAAACTATATAATAAAAATGTTTATAAGAGGAATAAAGTACGTCAAGCAAGAACTGTAGAAAACTAGGTTTGGGGTAAATACGAGAGATCGCTAGTGTGTTCTGCTCACTGATTTTCTTGGAGGTGTATTTCAATTCTTCTCCTCAGGTCAGGTCTCTTCAGATCAGAACCCCTCTTATTCGCTCGTATCAAGCCTGAGCCTCAGCCAAACCTCAGGCTTCAATCGTTGCGCACCTCTGGTGACCTTACCTAAGAGAAGAACTGGATGTCTACTCATCTTTGGGTGCAGCGGGTGGCACATCGTGCAGCGCGGGGAAATGCTGCCAATAGGAATTGTTCTTACTCGTTGAAAGTTTTCATTTAGCTCCAACCCCTGGGGCTTCGGTCGACGGACTACTTGAATTCAACCCTTTGAACCGGTGCTCCCGCCTGTACTCTCACCAAAACAGCGGGTCATGAATACTGTGATTTCACATAATCAAACTTTTGCCACTTGCTCACCTACCCTGGAAACCCCGTCTTCCCAAGGCTTAGTCTAGGGGTCTCACTTTCCTCCACGATATTTCGAGCCGAGCCATGCTTCTGAAAAGGTAGCAAAGGGTCGCTTATAGTGGCTGGATTAAGGAATGGCGACAAACGGAACCCCCGTCTACACTCAACCAGCGGGAAATTATATAATCCTTCAGATAGCTTTGAAACCTACAGATTACAGATCGGAAGAGATCTTCCATGAGCAAGTTCAAGAAACCATATCAATAGTTCTATTCATTGAACACTCATTGTTAATCGCTGTTTGTATTTTGATCTTGGGAAGTGATACAAAGTCTTAAAGGTATCTAACATGGTAAGACCATGATGCTAGAGTGGAGCGAAAAATTGGGAGTTAAAGTGATACAAATCTGAGGTGAGAACGTCTCAACAATTCATATTCGAATCAACACCGAGGAGAATCTCAGTTCGAATTGTAGTTTAGCAGACACTTATGCTACGGCTTGTACGTCGCTTCGTAAACGCATATTATGTATGGTATCACGTTTTGTGAAAGGGTTCCCTTTATGGTGTCAGCAAAATTAATGGCATAATTGATCATGCACAACCCAAAACGGATGCTTGTAAAATCCTTGAACATAAGAGGTGAATACGAAGTTATCTACGACACGCAACCCCAGGGGCCGTATGCTATGCTCCCCGAAGGGGTTAGGGGACGAAAATTCCTTTAAATTTTCTCTGTCTTCCCAACTGGGATTACCCTGATAAAAGGCCTACATTAAATGTATGTATGTAGGTTAAAGTAAACATGCATTGAAAATGAAGAAGCTACATCATTCAAAGCAAATAAATTTAAAGGAAACTTTGCGTCACCTAGCTTCGGGGAAGCATAGCATACGGCCCCAGAAGTAAGGGCTATGTTTGGAAGATCGGGTATACCTGAACAACTCTTTACGGATGAAGTGTTGGTTGCGATACAAATGACTGGAGCATCAAAAATAATCGTGCATGCTACGGAGCAAAGCGACTGCCCTTCTATGAATATTATTACATATGTGTCATGTGTGAAACCACCACTATCAGTAGGACTCCGCGTGACGACTGCGTTGGTGAAAATTCGTGCTGATCCAGGCTTGTCTGTCATGTCCATTATGTCTTTCGTAAACCCTGAACAAAAGTGAGAAAACCTTTCGAAGAATTATTCGATAAAGAAACTTTTGAGTGAATTTTTAAACGAATGGTCCCCATACTTTTTTTTCGGAATTTAGACGTTTTCGAAGATGTTTGTTCCTTGTTTAATTGTTGCTATTTTCCCGTACCAGCTTGTACCGGCTGGTGTTATCAGCTCACAACGCCACGGGTGCTTTCCGCCTCGTACGGTGCCTGGAACAGTTGATAACTGTTAAGCGATAGCGGACAGCATCCATTCGAGATTGCAGATTGTCGGAGAAATTTTTTGCATGACTGTCTGACCATACCGCAATGACCTTTAATTATCAGGACGGACAACAGTGGCAAGCGGACGGTTGCGGTCATTTGCAAGTGCAGTTGAGTGAGAAAGAAAGCTTTCAGTTCAGGAACTACAGCAATAAAATCAGAACAGATGAAAAGGGGAAATTCCGAGGATGGATTACATAACTCCAAAGTCTGAATCGCTACAACTAAACGCGTTTCACAGCGCGACACTTTTTTAGCTGCGGGTACCCCTCGTCCACCTGTGAGTCATTAGTGGTCCTGTCCTAGCGAACCACACCCTACCTGTCACCTACTATACCCTACTTACCTATCTCGCAAGCATTAATGCCTAGCAACAATTTCTGAGTGTTACCACGGAAATGACTCTTATGCTTATTCTTGTCCCTCTTCTTACCTTTTTTTCTTTCATTTTATCCTTCTTTTATGTTCTTTTTCGATGTTCAAATTTAGCCTTAAGCAACAAATACTGCTTGGGCAACTGCTCACATCTTGCCCTATACCCAAACACGAGAAGAGCCCGCGTATTTTTTGTTTTGTGCTTTTATGTAATTTGATTAGATGCTTTACGCACTTGACTCACAATCAGTTTTGTACTTGAAAACTCATTAAAATAGTAGCTTGGGGAATCAATCAAAAGCAGGAACAGACTCCGCACCTTTAGCGTGTACTGAAATGACTGTCTTTTAAAACTCTCACAGTTGAACCATGGGCTTGTGATGCGACCCAAAAACGGAGCACGAAAGGGCGGAAAGGTCCGAGAACAAAAATGGACAAAGAACAAGGAGTCACCACGTTGAAGAGTTGCATAAATCCAAAGTATTAAGGCCAATGTCAAGAAGGGATCGTACATCGAATTCCAAACAGAGTTGTACAGCATGAGTGTACCTGGCTTTTTCGAGCACTAGCCTATGTTATCCAGGAGCCGGTATGCATGCTCCCCCAACAGGGGAGGGTCCCCGTCCCGGTATGCTATGCTTCCCCCGACAGTTCTCGGGGAGAGGCCACGCCCACCGATAGCCGGGGATATCTCCCCTATCGCCTGCCGATCGGGGCAAGCCGGGGATACCGTAATTTCGTAGCCGCCGTACGCATAATTGTCTGTCGCGCGCACAATTCTTCTATGGGTTGCGTATACTGCAGTTTTCTGAAGATTGCTCATTTGTGTAGTAATCATACAAATCTATGATTGCGCAACAAGGTTAGAATTGGAGCTACACCCAAATCAGTTCCACCAAACTATGTCAGATACATAATCGGTCACGCGTCGAACCATGATTGTTATTTCTATGGCCATCTTAAATGAGATTATGATGCCATCGTGTATGTTTTTCATTGTGCGGTTTAGGGCTTAAGACCGACGTCATAGTCGGCGACGGACCAAGCGATGGAGCGATCGCGATCGCTCCATCGCTTGTCCGTCGCTTGCCAATCGCTCTCGGTCGAGCGATTGGCAAGCGATTGCGCAATGTGCACAAGCGACGGGCGATTGGCCCCGCCCCCAGTCAATGCAGTCGGCTGCGGTATCGATCGAGCAGAGCCATTGCCCGTCGCTTGTGCACTTTGCAAGCGATTGCGCAATCGCTTGCCAATCGCTCGACCAAGAGCGATTGGCAAGCGACGGACAAGCGATGGAGCGATCGCGATCGCTCCATCGCTTGTCCGTCGCCGACTATGACGTCGGTCTAAGCATTTCGAAGATTTAGTCGATGTCACATTGAAGTGACACTATTCCACCGTTGTTGGGGTCATATGCTGATGCCCTGTTCTGTTCGATCAGTTGACTATATTTTATCGAAGATAGAACCAGAAATTTTTTCACATGAAAAATATTGGCTATCGAAGCCAATGACTTATTCACAAAAGTGAGCGGACTATTCCATTTCTGCTGATCATATCGCACACTGACACAATTCTTATACGTAGAAAATAAAGGCAGTATCAAATGTCTTGCCAACCAACCATAATTAAGAAAACTTGAACGCAATATTAAAGGCAAATCGCACTCTGCGCTGGGAAAGGGGAACTGGAAGGATGAAACCGCGGATTCTCCCAATTACAGAATGAGCTCACTAAAAACCTGTTAACTCTGAATTGAGGTACTGTTTGCAGGCTTAAATATGCGATAAAAGGAACAAGTACAATACAATAAATGTTCCATTGCAGCTGGCGTCCACAGTTGGGGAGATTGAAGGACTAATTTATGTACAAGCTGACTCCAATCATGAGTTAGGCCCTTCTCCTCCTCTAATACTCGTTTGTTTCGAGTTAGATCTCTAATTTGTTGAAATTTCCATTGGATTTCTTTTGCGGAACATGTTCGTAATGCTTGCAGGAAGCAAGTAAGAATCATACCTATATTTAATACAAGGAAGTACTTGCTCGCTGAATGAAGCAATCAGCAGCGGGGGAAATCTTTGTTTAAGTTCATCGCAAAATTAGATTGTTAGAAGATTATCTGCTTTTATTTTGACCACAGCAAGGTTTCGTTCTTCAAAGATAAATCGCTGGCTAATCTAATACATTTCATAGAATGATGTATAGAATGATCTTTTTCGTATCATTACCAACTTGGCTGATTAGCTCCTTAAACATTCTCAGTAAATGAAGTAAACGATATATGTTAAATTGAGCATTATCAAATGCTTCAGATGCTCGTGACGACAATGTGTCATAAGTCATAATATTGACATCAAAAGAATCAGACTTAACTTTCGAGGTGACATTGCTAATCTCGATCCTGAGTATCCTATCCTGCATATGCACCCTAAAACTTTATAATTAGTAGCTTTCCAAGCCTAAAACTAATGTCTGGCAAGATGCCAAGTTCTTCGCGCCATGGATACTCTGCATGTCTGCATCCCCTGGGGAGCCCCGCGAGCATAGCATACGGCCGCTTTCGGGGCGGCCGCAGCCGGGGAGCTCCCCCAATAGGGGGCCCCTCCCTTGTTGGGGGAGCATAGCATACGGCCCCAGCTTTTGTCCTTCGTGGGACCAATGGAGCAACAAATTGCTCCGTCCCGGAGACTTGCTCGGTAGATGTTAGGTGTAATTGTGAAGGTAGACGCTCGGACAGCAGCATGCAGATGAGGCACTGCTCCCTGAGAAAATAACATCGCCACAAACGAACATTGAAGCAAACCCGGCATTGCTGACGAATTGAAGGCCGTGGCGGTAGAATTATGGAGTGATGTGCAAGCGCAAGCATGTACCTACTAAGCGCGACGACTTAATAAGGTTGAGGCACTAGGGCTCAATGATGCACCATGAGCCACGCCCACCTCACAAACCGCCCACAGACCGATCTACTTCGCTTCTGCTGGCTACTTGGAGTTTTTTTCCGACGCAATTGTCGACGCCATTCTTCCTTCCGATTTTTTTTAATACATGTCACTTCGCATACCAAGCACATAACGCTCCCACTTAATCCGGATTTGGCCTTAATGACCCGCCCACCAACCAATAACCTCCTGTATGATCGCATGCTTCGATAACCTGGTAGCAGGAAACAATGCATTTCTTATCCCAAGGAGACGATTACCAACGTCTCATGTGGAATATTCTCCATTCTACCTGCTTTTGATCTAATAGGTGTAGGTAATTGTGTCTTGGTATGAAAGTAGTTGTGAGCTGCGCTGTGTGGGTTTGAGGGTTCCTAGCTTTTTCCTCCTATGGCGATTACAGTTGGACTATTCACTACGGCTTACGCTCATTCTCAAGCTCGATAACCCTACGTATTCAACAGAATGCTGAATACGGGCAAAACTCCTTGCCCAGAAGAAACTGAATCCCGCACTCTTCGCTTCGTGTGACAGTTGGCTGCGATACACCACCCAGCGTACCGTTTCACCTCAACCTAAATTTGTGATGATAGCTGTTTCAAAAAAATGACGATTAATAAATGATTTTGGTAAATGATAGTTGTAATTAGTGACAACTGATAGAATACAACTGCAACAGGCTAATCATTTCATTGGCAGAAAACATTTACATTTTGTGGAGGCCGTCGTCACTTGTGGTGTATGGTCTGCACCCGACGTTCTTCCCGTTTTTTTTTTCGAAAGGGAGTGTACTTATCATATCCTATCAGCATTATTTACCCATTCAATCGTGGAATGTACCTTCAACGGTATTAGTACAGTACCGTAGTATAGATCTAAACAGTTCATCGGGTACATTTTGTTAGTACCAGAGAACCTACTGCTCTATACGAATGGTCAGGAACTAGGTAAAACCACATATGCACGTCCCATAACCTTCCCGTTACACCGCGAAAGGCAAGCGCGTGGCGCAAACCCGAAAATCTCTACTAAGATATCTATGTAACGTAATCATCTGTCTATTTAACAAACATGGTGTCTCATCAAAATTTTTAATTCTAATTTTGATATCACAATTTGTAACAATAAAATTATTACATTACTATGTATTATAATCATCAAACATGATCATGGCATGACTAGGGAATGCTTGATGGAATGGCACCGAGATATATTAGCACAGGGAATGTGAACAGCACTGGAAATCAATCAATACGACCACACATAAACATGAAATCATAGAAAACAATCAATCAATAACTTAGACGATCAATGAGTGACAATGAGAAAACAAAAAATTGAGCAGTTGTATGGATAGTGATTTGAGGGTAAGGGGGGGACGCTTGGAGCCCCTTGCGGAAGAAATAGCACTGGATCAGAGTAACACCGAACCTGACTAGCGTCCCGGACCGGGAACTTCAAAACCACTTCGAAGACTTCACCATGAATGGGCACTGGATGTCGAAATGATACCCAAGGGAGATTATCTACCGGAAAACTTGCAATGGCCACCTAGCTTTGAACTCAAATGCCTCTGACCGAGCGCCTCCGGATTGCTTTTAATTTTGAAACAACCCTCCCCCCCCCCCTTCCCGTCTCAGACACCCGAGGAGGATATCCATATTAACGCTCAAATCGATAGCTTCTTATAGCACACCGCCCTTGTTCGTGCTGTTCTGTGTTCTGACAAGCAATCTTGAATCTTTTAACGAACACTACTTTCTGGCCTCGTGTTGTGTGCCATCCGAGCGCAGGCATTATCTCCGATGGCATAGTGTTGCAAGTTGTGACGCGTGGAATCTGAGACAATGTGTTCGCTGCTCGTTGTAATGTGTCATCGGACTGTGCATGATTCCGGTAGTCCGTGGGCATACAAGACGCTCGTCAACGCTAAGTCGTCTTGCATTCCGACGCATCTGATGAAGACCGCGAAATCTGAAAGCGAAGCTTTTACTCAACGTTCATCTTTCTGAGGCAGTTGTGAAGGAGTCGTGCGGTGCGACTTCTGTGCCAAATGTAATTATTCAACTATTCATGGCCAGTTAGATAAAGAACCTGCCCACCTGATCCCGAAGTTGAATGTTGTCGGCTTCTAACTGTAGTTGGTTTTGAATACGTCGCACTCGACAGTTCAGGGCGTAACCACGATTCTTGAGCGTTCGTCGTTTCTGCTTCATCATCGTCACCAACTGTCGGTCATGCCCTGCAATTAAATAGGCCGAAGTTGAATGACTACTCCCACCAGTACCCGCCGCTTATATTAGGAAAATACATTGCTCAAGGAGCCATTTTTCGGCTGCGAGCCCTAGTATTTTTAACTTTGCGGCGAGGTTTTAGAGGCAGCCTCGTTGCCGGCAGCTGTTGATTTATGAAAAGAATTGATCACATATTGTGCCCTACCCGAAGAAGCCGAGATAGCTACTAACTGCATTTTTAAACCACAAGCAACAAAATCACATCAATGTCCCTTAAAAGTCAAGAAGGGTTCGAACTTATTCGATTCATTTTTCCATCGACCGAGATTTGGTGCAATGCTAGTCAGGAGGGCACGCCTATTTTTCGGATACGGTAGGCACCGAATGTACGTGGGTGCAGGTGCCCACTGCAATGACGTCACGACAACCTATTTATCGTATAAAAACTTCCAATTACCTCTCGAGATCTAAGGAAAAGGACGGCGCTCCTTACCCTCCCAGATTATTTACGGATCGAGCCCCGTTAATCGAATGACCACAAGAAATACCACCGGCGCAATGTGGCTCGTGGGGGCCAGTCGCGACGCGCGCCTCTGCGTTTCTCTGTGTAAGTAGTTCCTCTTCGCTAAAAGGGGCTAAGCCTCTGGCAGGGGAGGAGGAACTCCAGGATCATAGCGATCGTCTTTTCATGTACACTCCAAAGTTCCGATGCCTCGCCCACATCTAGGCCTTAGGAAGCGACCTGAATGAACAGGGCACGGCCTTGATATGGAGGGAGCACATGATTGGCCGTGGCCGCGCTCGGCGGCCTCGGCCTTAATGCCTGCGACTGGCCGCTCTCTGGCCCCTTCCGAGCTAGCATGTGCCGTCATTGCCCCACCAAAGGTATGAAGAAGCTACAGAAGATAATGATTAACTACGCCCCGAGCGTCTATCCTGGTATTCGTAGCAAGTGGACAGCACCTCCCCCCTCCCGACCACGTACGCTCTTACTGCCTAACCCGTAACTCAAAATTCGGTGCATGCCCACCCGCGAAAAGCATTCCCTCGAGTTTTACAAGAGAAATTTTTACATACAATGCCGACCATGCTGACGAAGGGAATGAAACTAGGCAGCATTTTGAAGGTAGAGGGTAGAACGTCTCTCCACTCACCTCCTATCACGCTTTCATACGTTACTAGGCTTCTACCTTTCTAGGATCTCAGCAAAGTGTGTGACTCTACCTCGAACGGCTGATTCAGCCATGGTGTCTGACTGTTACGGCCATGAACTACGTCGCTGAAGTTCCCCGTCGTAGATCCTCGAGTGAGTGGCGATTGGGCGGAACTGCTCAGCGGAGACGGCAACAATGTCGGCGAGACAGAGAGTGAGGTGTACGAGGGAGATGGCTTGCAATATGGATCCATTCACTAGAGACCATGACTCCGATATGATTTAAAAACAGTGAGCTACGACAGTGAACACATAAAGTTAAGACTGCAGGTGGGAACGAATAACTCTGACGCCTGAGTTTCTGAAAGACCATTAAAAAGCATACCTTTCAGTTTTTGCACTTTTATATTTGAGGAAGAAGTGAAATTCTTTTTGTCAGATCAAGGCAGTCCAGTTGTCGCGCACGTGATGAACGTTATAGCGCAGCGTTGATTATCTGAAAATCTAGCGCGTTGACTACACATTGTTTCATTGACGCAAGAACGATCGCACTTTAGAGCTTTTTCCATTAATCGCTTTCTGCAAACGCAAAAAGGATTATATCAGGAGTAAAGAACTTTTGAGTGTCAAATGATCCTTTTGCGGACGCCATGCTAAACGCCATGTCATTCCTGTCCTTCCTGCATGGTTTTTCGACTTTTCATTCCAAATTCGGTCATCCGCACGAATAGGTATTCCGCCTACACAGAAAGCTGGTGAGAGGATGGGCGACCCTCAGTTTTTATGGCCTTATCGTTTTGCTTTCGAAACTCTGCTATTCAACTGCAGCGCTGGATCAGGGTGTGACCAAGACCCCTGGATCAGGATTCGATCCAGGAGCGCGTTCTGCTGCTTCTGCTGTACGAGCGAAAATAAACGAATGACGTCTTTGTTGCTGACTCATAGCTATTGGTAAACACGACTACTAGAAAACCTGGACAAACACTGGAGGACCAAAAGGAACGCCATGTCAGCATTTCGACAGCGAGCGAAAATGATGGTTCGAGAGGGGGTTCGGACGCTCTATTGTTAGAGCTGATACGGACCGGGTAATGAGCGCAAAGATCGCGCCCAGTCATTTTCCGAATAAGCCGCGCGGCAGAACGTAGAATGTTTTATCAATGACTCACATTATTTATTCAAGTTATGGTTTCGTCGACTAATTGGAGGAAGGTGGTTTCTCAAGCGGAACGAAGCATTTTTGGACACTACTAGCTACATCTCCATTGAAAAGTGTAGTGCTTGAAATAGCAGTGGAATTCAGCGTCCAATAATAATCCCTTAAAGGCAGAGACTCACGAAGCGTAGAGGCGGTTTTAATGATCTTTACCGATCGTCAGTGCCGTCACGACTGGCAGCGTGCATGACCTAAACCTTTAACCGCACCTATATGGCGTTAGTGACGTCATAGAAACTGCACCCCTGTATCCATGGTGATCTGCTTAAAGACTTAAGGGCAGGGTCAACAATAAATTCGGGAAAGTGTGCGGTCAAGCGCGATCTCTCCCTCTTCTCCGCCAACGTCTTGCAGGGAATTTCCATGAATTGTTTCCTTCTTTCTCCCCCTCCTCCTTCGGTCACCTCTCCAAACCTCTTCTAATGCTCCTACTTTCACAATACTCTGTCCTTCTCATTACCCTCCCATCCACTCCAACATCCGATTACCGTTCGTAGGTACGGAGGGTTAAATTGATTGTGCTGTAACTCCTAATCGACAGTTTTTTTTCTGCACAATACACACGCTCCCCCTAAACCCTATCGAAACTTGCAAAAATGTCGCCATCTGCATCCCATTGCCTGGAAACTTTCACATGAAAATGCGGGAAACGAGCTATTCCAAAGGCTCAAATAATACTGCGCAAACTGCAAGTAGATAAGCGTGAACGTACACTAGAGTTCAACCTATAAAATTTTGCAACCATGATGAGGTGGAAGGCGGTCATATGGCGCGATCCCATTGGCATTGGAGCGCACAGGCCGCAATTGAACCATCCTGCTGCGACCAGACAACTCGTCCGTCACACTCAACTACTAAACTTCAGTGATTGATCGATCTGATAATTTCGGTCTCAAAAATTCGCTGAGCCACGAAAGATATAAAAAGTAGCGGACAGCATTGCTGGCTGCCTTTGCCGAATAGTTAAGAGAAAGGCAAAATTTACCCCCCTCACAAACACATCCTCTGCTGCTACGCAGACGTTGCCCGGCCACAGCAGATCGTAATTAGAAGCGCTCCAAATGCTCAATCCGTTGCGCCATATGGATTGTATGACATAATCCTTTTGGTGTGGAGGGAACCTGGTAGTAAGTAAGAATGCGTGAGCCAGGGGGAATGGGGCCAATTCAGGGGGGTGGGGGGTGTGTGAGCCACTTAACCTGTGGCAAAAGTTTGGGCCTTAGTGTCTGGTGTCTAGGCCTTGTGAGGGAGACGCAGAGGAGCAAAAGGATTAGATGTCACATGACCCCCATCCCTGACGCAAACCCGTCGATGAGTGCTAATCTTCTGTCCCGAGCCCCGCGGCGGCCCGAGTAAAGCTAAAAACGAAGTTATTACGCGAAGTTATAAGAAACGAAGTTGGGCTTGAATGTTCGAGTGTCGAGGTTCAATTTCGGTCATCGCAAAGATGTTGAGGTGTGCGCGATACATTCTACCCCATCTGCAATCGAAGCCGAACCGCCTTGCGCCCTTCCATTCCCAGCAGAATAGTATCTGCTCATATCGCCATTTCTCTGAGTTAAAACGGCTGGCACGTTGATGTGGATGTAGTCAATGAAAGATAAGTGTCAAGGTCGACAGTGAAGTGACTGGGCTTATTATATTCGTCGACTCTAAAAATTTAACAACATTTCCTTACAGCTGGCTTCGCTACTATCGTGAACCGAAATGACTCTGCCCATTGTTTTGTAGGTTCTAGCAGCAAAGAATCAAACTGGCGCTTGTGCCAACAGCCCTTTGAAGTATAGCTATCTTGGAGATGGAACGTAGCGCCCCTGAAAAAGTCGCTTTTCACATAATGTACGCCACAAGAAGTCTCGTGCGCGTGCGCAAGAAGGCAGAGTCAGTGGATGAATGGCAGTGCATGATGTGCGATGTGGTACGTACAGTGGTACATTCTTTAACTTGAAATCATTGCAGTACGCGCTGCGACTCGTCCGCTGACTCTGCCTTGTTGCCTAGCGACGGGCCTCCTGTCGGGTACCCTTCAATGGTTCCTTTCCCCACGAAACGCGCCATGTATCCTCAGCTTAGGCATTCTGTTCCCTTTACAGTAGGCATACTTCCTTCCTGAATGACCAAATCATCGTGTCCACTCCCCTTATTGAGCAAAATACGCTAATTCGTGCTCAAACATTCACTACATACACTCAAACGCTCATACTCATCATGGTCTTCCGTAAAATTCAAAATCCCCGCATCTACCCACAGCGGTCCTTCAATCAGTCTACCACCTAGCTATACCCGTTCCTTCTCTTTCTCGCCCATTTGGTATCTGGAAGGTTTCTCTAAAAAAGTGGCTCTACTTAGATCGCTTCCTAGAAACCGTACATGAAGCTTGGTCTACGAAGTCGAGGTGATCTTGCGTCTCCGTCAGGCATAATATTTACAATTGCTAGGGGTACGCCTTGATAAATGGGTAAAGGGAGAAGATCCAATTTGAGACACCCGACTAAACCCCTCCATACCTCATGCGTTTCAACACGAGGCTCAACCCATTTCATGTGAATCCTTTACATCGGAAACACGCTATGTGGCCACTTTCAAGGTGGCGTTTCGCGAAAATTGCCGCGGAATTTACGGAGGGCAGAAGAGGTAAAGTGGTAATTGGCGCTGTTTACCTCGCGCATGATCAAGGAATGAAAGATCTGGATTGTATTGTATTGTGTTCAGGCAACAAAGCATTCCACCGCTCCGGGTCAGTTAAATGGTAGCAGACTTGCTTGGGAGGAGGGAAACCCCGACACGAGTGGATCTTCACTGTCCACTGAATGGGCTAAAGCGCCTTCAAATGCCACCACGATTCTGAGTGGAAGTAGAACACGTGGCGCATCCCAAAAAGGGACATTCACGCCAAACGCTTTCCTTTTATCCCTAATTGCTACGTGTCTCACCGATCAATTCACTGTTATGGAAGACAAACCAAGAGATAGATAACGTCGGGAAACTCGGCATTTGCTCTTTTCGACGCATTTGAGCCCTACACGGAATATGTAGAGGCGAATAGAGTACGAGTACGTCCTGGTGGAAGTACTTCCGGAGTGTCTCGGCTGGAAGTGGAAGCATTGTCTATTGCTCGTCATTCCCTCTAAAGTGCGCCGCGCAACCCATTTCTACCCAGAATTTAAAAGGCAATGCCTACCTACACATTGGTCATGGGAGCTAGAAGAGGTCGTTATCGTCTCGGTCTGACACATCCTCAATCTGATTTTCACTGCCTATTTCGGAAGGATAGAGACTTGCGTTTCTGAAGCCATGGGTTGTGCGGGACTTCTTCCTAATCACATAGTTTATGCTGCCATTAATACTCCACCCCCTCCCAGTAAGGTTAGTGTGAAATTCTGTTTCGAACGATGAATGGAAATGATCCAGTACTGACAAATGAACTCACAGTGATATGTGTATATTGATAAGTGCCGACCAAAGTGAAGAGTTCCCACGTGGTCAAAGTGGTGTCGCTTGACTGAGGTGAAGTGGCTGGACACCTCGGCTCCGCAACAGCTGAAATGATCAGAGAAGCTCTTCTGGAGGACGGGTGACGGTCCAGGTGGTTGGGCGGGGGACTCCGCCTTCTTGAACGCCGCCCACCATCTGCCGTCACCACCAACAAACAGCAGAAAGCAAAAGAAAAAAGATAAGGCACACTCCCGTGCTGCACACTCTTCACACGCGCACACTTCACGCCCGAGGAGCAGAGCTAACAGCCCTCGATCGGGCGGGTTAGATGTGGGTGGCAGGCCCATGGCTGTTAGCTCTACTTCTTTGAAGGAAACAGAGTGTTGGAAAAGAAGCGAACTCAGAAAGCTGGAGGAAATGGCATGGACAAACGGAAAATTGAGGTTGAAGCGGGGTAACTCCCTGATCTCACGCTCATATTTGTGGCTCAATACAGATCAGACAAAAGGGTATACGACTTGAGCGATGGCTAACAAGGACCTATTGACGATGTTCAGAAAATCAGGCCCCTGTTCCAGAGAGATGTTTCTCTGGTGAACCGAGGCCGAAATCAGGGGAAGCGTATGGTGAGTTGTCCTGGGCGGCTTCGAATCGCAGAAGTTACCAAGAAAAGCTCATCCACTCATCCAGTCCCAGTACAGTTTCCGTTCCACCGCACCTAATTACGCTTTTAGTAAGAGGTGGGCAATGTGGTCGATCGTGCGCTGAGGCTAGTGTTACTGACAAGAAGACGTTTTGGCAATTTCTTATTTTATAAATTGGGGGCGGAAGTGGTGTAGTGGCAAGTGGCACGCTTACCACGCGAGCGGTCCGGGGATCAAATCCTGGGTCGTGAGTCGCCCGGGCCAACCAAGCCTTCCATCCCTCCGGGGTCGGTTAATTGGTACCAGACTTGTCTGGGAGGATAAAAACACTGACTTGTACATCGGCTGGCCCCGCAAGTCATTGTATAGGCCACATCGCATTCAAACGCCACTACGAATGTACAAATGGAAGTAGAATGCGTGCCGCATCCCAAAAAGGGATTGATCAACGGCAAATGCTTTATCCTTTTTATTTATCGCTTCATTTTCTCTTCTTTGGAGCGGAGTTGGATAAATTTTCTCATGTAAGGAAAAGGATACCGTTCACCTTTCTAAATGGTTCACGAATGCTCGCGCTCTTAGGTTCATCGAATCCTCCCTCCCACACACATACCAAGGGCCATATCCTACCCTTCCCCCAGGTAGACGCCTCCCCCGCCGCTAATTCTACCCTACCTCAGCTAGGTGAGGCAGGGTTGTGTCATGGAACCCGCCATAAACGCGTATGTTGTAGCTATTCTCCCCTGTTGAGGCACTTTTTCTCTGCGGAGTCTGGAAACGCAGAGTATGGCAGGTCCTTTGATGCCACTTTATCGCGTACACGGCGCGTGCAAATGACGTCACTACGGCGATGGAACGAACAAAAAGGCGCACAATGAGTTCAGCTAGCTATTTCAGCCCAAACGATGGAAACATATAAATTTCCTAGAGCTACCATTGCTGAACCGCCGTTCAGTAGTGGAGCAAAGTAGCTGCAATCTAGGCCATTGTCAGCTTCACCACCACCGCGCGTCGCTCTGACGTTACCAGCATGGGCCACGTACGCACACATTGAGCTTGTCTGGGGAACTTTCCTGCCCGGTTCAGCATTGGAAACGTGATCCTTTGTGTTTGCAGTATGGCCTAAACTCAAAGCCGGCCTTATGGGGCCAAATAGTCTATTTTTGAGTAACGCAGAGGGTTTCGTTAACCCATGCCTCAGATCGCCTTACTAGGGATGTTTTACGAACTCTGAATTTCCCATGGAACTTTGAAAGGAGACCTAGGTACATCGATAGAGTCTTGGACGCTGATTACAAATATGGACACTAAAACTGCTACGTGAACTTTGTAAGAAAGTTGTGAGCCTTAAAAGTTGCAAAAGAACGCTAATGATGAGGTGCAACCTATGTGGAAACACGGTTGCTTTTTGCCTGGAACTTGTTCTATAAGGGTAAATGGGTGCCCTGATTACGAATATGAGACTCGTTTTGGCGCAGAGCCACGGCGACTGTGATTCCACCAGGTAAGCTCGCCTCAGTAACGTTTTTCCAACTTTGAAGGCTCATAACTTTCTTAGGAAGTTCACGTAGCAGTTTTAGTGTCCATATTTGTAATCAGCGTTCAAGACTCTATCGATACATCTAGGTCTCCTTCAAAGTTCCATGGGAAGTTCAAAGCATTTCCTTGTTAGATCGAATTATTGCACTTTCAAAGGCTTCGATGAAATGGTTGATGGTGATGTGACACATAGGAGCGTGAGATCAGTTCGGATGAGGCGTGCTACAGCTTGGAATGAGATTCCTTTTTAACCCAGTTTTTCGACTTCGAAGCAACTCCGCAGCTGTAGCACGCCATGCACCCGCGGGGTTATTTTGTGCGATCAAACAAAGCGTTCCGAAAATGTCATCACAGTTCTCCGAAGGCCCGACGGTTTCGAAGAATGCGCGACACACTGCAATATGATTACAATACATTCGATATACGGTATCTGAAAAATTGATTATTTTCTTGAAATCAGATAAACAACAGTGAACGGATAGTGGTGAACCGAGAAAAAGGAGAGCAAAACTGAGAATATAGCGTGGAGGATAAGGAACTGAAATCGATTTTGTGACGTCGATTGATCCGTTCTTCCAGAGAAATCAATAATATAAGTAATATGTCGTAGCAGTTGATCTTCTTTCGCAAGGGGGCCAATGGTAGATGGCAGCGCTATCATGGCACATGGTCAAGGAAATCGGTTTCTGTTCGGAATG
>MU890463.1:0-19997 GCA_036418205.1 Ostertagia ostertagi
GATATCAGTGCAAGCGCATGCTCGAAGCTTTCTAACACATCCTATGTTCAACATGAAATTGCTTTCCCTGGAGGTTACGGCCAGTGAAACCTAAAAAACCCGCGTTTTCAAGAAAATGGCTTGAAGAATGCCCCTCAAAAAGTCGCAACGGGACTAATTTTTGAACTGCTGACTTTTCAGAACGTTCGGGTACTTTTAGAAAGCTTGAATCCTGTAGTTTGTCATACCGAGTTCAGCTTCCCAAATGAATGACATTTGAAGGAAGTTATGATCGTTTAAAGGTTGAAAAGTCGCATTTGCACAGAAAAAAGTTCCAACGTGCTAAATTTTTAGCTTTCGATGAATTTTCAGCCATGATTGGAGAGAGAATGATTTGAATTTTTCAAATCAAATAACTCCGGCGCAAAAGCTTGAATATGAAGGAAGTTATAGCCCTAGAAAGAGGAAGGTAAAAATTGTAGTGCAATTTTATTTCTTGCTTAATAACTTATTCATTTCAAATTGTTTGAGAACAAATGAGCTTTACTTAGAAAGGCTGAGCCTCGGTGATCCAAAATCCACCTCCATCTTCCGAAGTACCTGAAATTTAACAAAGAAAAATTCGTCTACATTTCAATATCCCCGTTCGTCACCTGTTCCCGATCAGCAAACGCGCTCCATCGTCAGGGCGCGATTCAGCACATTCAAAACGCGATCAATACGCGTTTCCATTCCTTTGCTACCTCTACTTTTTATATTATTGCACCTATCGGTTTTTTTGGGTCTCATCCGGTAAGGGGGCATGTGGTGCGACAGTTCATATCGCGTGAAGTTATCCACTTTTTTGCAGGGGAGGGAAGCTCCGGGGTGGGTGTAAAAGTTTAAGCGAAATGGTCCACGCACCCAGGGGATTCCCTCCCCTCACAAGTATCACATACAGGAGGAGGGGGGGGTCATAAAAAAATTCAAAAAATTACCAACTATAGGGTTGACCCTGATCCAAATTCCCCCTGCGGCGAAACACTTCACACTCCCTTGCTCCTCTGCATAGTTCGTGGAAAAATATGTGAAATACGGGTGTGCGGTCACTTGGCGTCAGAAATCTTTTCATACTTACTTCTAACGCCCTAATCTTTGATTCCACCTCGCAGCAACATACAGTAAAGTACAAATCTGAAAAATTCGATAGAAAATCGAGCCTCTTCAAGATGGCCCCGATTCCTTGACCCAGGTATGGAGTATAACTCACCCATCATCCTGCGGTCCAGCCACTTTTCCTCCACTCTGCGATCATCGTCAAAAGCTTTCTATTCTATTATATTTTTGTCAATTTTATTGGTGAGCGGCTCACCCCCTTCACACTCATTTTTATTCAGGGTGCAGTTATTAGCTCCTTGGTTTGGTGCAGTTGCTTTCAATACCTTCCGATCCTTTTGTTAGTGCAGCTTTTTAATTGTCATTTTGAATATAATGCTGGTTGTGTGGACATTATTACCTTAAAAGCACATCCCGCGGTGAGCTAAAATGTGTAATCCGCTTTAGTCAAAAATCTGAACGCTGCTTAAAAACTGGAGCTGCGTTCCCGACCCCGCACCAAGCTCTCAAATTTTCTTCGAGCGAAGGAGTCCCCGGGCCCTACCCCCGAGAGTCGTGGAGTACTCTCCTCTTTTCCCTCGTTTGCGGACATGCGGAGTGTCTGCTTCCTCTCGTCCGTTGTGCTTTCTCTCTCTATCCTCTCTTCTCCCCGTTCAGTGTCTCATTGTCTTATGGTTAGCTTTAACCAAATTGTGAAATGATTAATCATTGATTTTATTGTTTTCAATGGTCCCTTACCATCCTTGTTTTTTCTCTGCCCGCTCTCATTTTTGAAACTTGTAAGAATCAACCACAGTTTGGTCTGGGATGTGCCCCTAGGAAGGGTCTTTAGAGCAGTGGTCACGATTGTCCGCCGTTTTTCTGTCTTTTTTTCTCAAATTAGACAGAAGATACGAAGACGAAACGCCAGTTCGGACCAAAGCAAAAATTCCAGAGAAAACATCATGGAACTTTTTTCTGGAATTTTTCTTGCGAAGTTGACCGTGGTACGACGTGGAGACACAGGTTGCGGGGAGCGGGAAAGCGCGGAGGAGTTCACAAATGTCACTTATGCAGCGAGTGTAGAATGGCAGCGGTCGCAGCGGCCAAGCGAAGGCTTTGCTTCCTTTCGCGCATTTTCCAGTCGCGCCAGTAGTATCACCTCTAAGATTAGGGTTCCTGCTACTTCCCTCGAGGAAAGGGTTTCTCTGAAAATCTAGGAGCCACCGTGCCTTCTAAGAGTGACGCTGTAGACCATCTCAACAATAGACATTTGTCTGCTAATCTGCCCCTGTTTAGCGGATCGTTTTTGAAAATTGCCGTCTGCCTCTGATGCGGCTGGCTACCGTATCCTGCCATTACCATTTGTGGGCCAATCATTCCGTTTTTGTGTCTGCTCCACTGAATTTCGCTGACACAAGGGTGACGAAATTCTTTTGGCAAAGCGAAGCCGTAGTTGCAACCGAACATTTTGACGTGCGTCATCTTCTAATCCCTCTTGAAAGGCTTTTTCGACAATCGCCGGGGTTTTCATTATCGGCATTATATTCAGCGGCTTCAGACTTCCCTAAATCCCTAGGCTTATCTACACTGACAGCGTCACTTCCGCTGACGGTCCCAAGTGGAAAGAAGCTCGTTTGGCTCATCAGCTTCACCCCAATCCGACATTGTCGTTGTTTACTGCACGTTGTTTGTCGTGAATTCGGTCGTTTCCGGCACTACAATGACCTTCGGACGTCGGCCGTTCAACGCCGTTACGATTTTAGTACGAGTTTTATCCGGAATATCTTCTGCAGATTCGAACCGAATCCATGAAGTCAAGGATTTCCGTGAAAGGATGACGAAGCTCTGCAAAAACACTTCTAGCCTCATCCAACCCATAATTTCTCCTGTCTCGATGACGCCTTGCTGCGCCGTTGTGAAAATTGGATTTTGGATGAAAAACATTCGTAAACAACATATTTTTCCTGCTAGTTGCTCATCTGAATTCGTCATAATCTTGACTCCAACGCCGTAATGAGTGCTGCACTTTCTTGTAAAAGCTACTACAACACTTGCAAACAAGTGAAGACAACGGACGAGGTGATTGATCGTCAGTACAACCTTCCGGATAGGCCGCGAATTCGACTTTCGGTTGATTTCGTGGATCTGTTTGCAAGCTCATGTGTCCACAAAACGACATT
Organism: Ostertagia ostertagi; assembly: GCA_036418205.1. Lineage (NCBI taxonomy): Eukaryota > Metazoa > Nematoda > Chromadorea > Rhabditida > Trichostrongylidae > Ostertagia > Ostertagia ostertagi. The sequence continues at coordinate 3,237 of MU890463.1, forward strand.
CGGGGCTAGCAGATACTCAAAAGATCGCAGTTTCCGTCTAGAGAAAACTACTCGTTTTGTATCCCGATAACCAAGTCCGCCTACACTGCAGACTACACTACAAAAGCGACGACGACTTCCAAAAATCCAAAAACTTGATAATTAATAGTTTTGTGGACAGTTGATAACTGATAAAAATATTTCTCACTAGTGACATCCACTAGAATATAAGTGCCATCGCTGATCATTTCCTTGTTCGCTCTTTCACTTTAGTGAAATGCCGTCGTCACGTGTATTAAAATCTGCAATGCAGATGAACCTAGCCATTGCCGATTCAAAAGATATATTTAAAATGGGCCATCCTAAAGATGCCGTAATTTTGGTTTAATGTAGCAATTTCCACCCAAGTATGTACTCTGCTTTTGCCTGCCGCTCCCTTTGAAAACTACAGTGTTTTCGCTCCTACATAATTATCGAAAACGAATTTGTGGATTGGCGGATTTGACTTATTTACCACTCAGTATCTTTGTCGCTATTTTATGATGAGTACTATTATCAGCGCGATCATAATAGCTCTACCTCTTGTGTTATTCAAAGACAGTGATCGCGATAGCTGGAAGGCGGTGCGGTTTTATGACATCATCGAAAGCCATTCCTTCGTATAACTTCTCCATAACAGCGGGTGGGGGGAGGTTTGGGACTATTTTCAAGGCGCATTCGTCAACACGTTAATAACCCATCAAAACTATCACCTATAGAAAATAGTGATCGCTGCCCTCCCAATAATAGTTATGATTAGTTATTTTTTTGTCTAATGTTACATTGTTAGCGTACGGTGGTCATAACACGCTGTTTACAGTGAGAAAGCACCGGCAAAAAGCATCAAATTGAGGCGGTTTGAAGGACCGAGTTGAAGTAGTCCGTAGAAGATCTGTATTCGAAGCCTATTCAGGACACCAAAGAATTTCTAGTACGGTAGCCGCACCCAACGATCAGGCGAATGCTAGAGTCGATTCCCTTCATTGCTTTCATTTTCTGGTTTTGCAAAATTTTCAACGATAGGCTTTTGCACTTTCTTGCAATGACTTTTATTGCAATTTTTTGAGGCTTCATAAATTCCTATAAAAGCTCCATTTCATTATTGCTTCCATTTTTCTATAGCATGGATCCAAAACCACCATCTATGAAAGTTCGCTTACAAATGTCTTCAGTCCCGGTTTATTTACGTGCAACGACTTCTTCAATGTAGAGTGAACAACCAGAAAGAATGAGTGCTAGTTTGCTGGTTTAACTTGAGCCGGGCTTTGACCACCTCCCCCACCCCACCCCCGCTATCTATGACACGTAGTAACGCCACTTCTCAAAATACTACTTCCGCTCCAGTGGTCATTTCCAATGGTGTAGCGCCAATCCGGCAGTGAAAGTGTTGACTAAGTCATCATTCGATTACTACTGGTTATGAAAATTATTTTAAATCATTGTGGAATAACACTTTTCATCTTTCACGGGATTTGACAAGTGTGTAGCTTTTGGTGTGAGAAAACTCGGAGTTGTTTCGTTCAAGTACATGGATAGAACCCTAGAGTCACGTCGTACATAGTTTTTGCTGCCGTAAAGATGATTAACGTTTCACGCGCTAGCCGGAAATCGCCGATTGCCGTTCTCAAGTTCTCTGGAATTCACATCCTGGCTTAATTTATTCTTATAGAAGTCAAGGCCTGAGCTCTAATTTTCCCGTGGAGCCGGAAATGACTCATAGATTGCCCTCATCGTCAGTGCTATTATTTATGGATCTTTCTATGAAAGTAACTGGATCGCGACCACAGCCGCTAGTTTTCTAGTATCTTATCTGCTGTCCGCTGCGCACGGTCCCTTTCCTGTTGTGTCTGAAAATTAACGCGCTCAGGGGACTTAAACTCGGCTTTGTTCCCGGCAATAGACTGACTATTCTCCTGAATTGCGCATGAGTACAACGCACTTAATCGTCTTCAATTGCTTGAGGCTCTGAAGTAAAGCCTCTGAATGAAATTAGGTCACGTGGTACGAATAGAGACGGGATCGTCGGTTTTGGTGATATTGGGGATGCGCCATGTTTTCGAACTTCATTTGGATTGCTGATCAAATAATCATGACACGTATAGATTTCATTGTTCCCAGTATTCGAACGAGTGTTATTGATAGCTTTTCGGTGAAACAGAAGTCCCGAGATAAAATTGGCATGTGAGGGCATGCAAATACGAATCTCATGGCGGGAGTGGTCCGGAAAAGAAAAAGAAACCTCGACTACACTCCAAACAAGCCCCTGCATAGCCGCATTTGCGGCGCACTTCTTTCGCAGCGCCAACTTGGCAGCCGACAAGAAGGGGTGGCTTGCGGACGAAGGTTTGAATTGGGGGTCGAGCGAAATTCTGGCACGCTTTCAAGTCGCAAAAGGGGCACGACATCACTGCTGCTTTTGTGCTTGTATGCCACGATCATGATTTAAGAGGTGAGCGTGCCTAACCCTGGACCGTGTCTCTGAAGTTCTTTATGTCGCTCATCTAAACCTGAGAGGTGTGGAGGTTCTGGTAAATTTCTGGTTTAGGTTTAGAGAATATTCAGCGCGTTCAGGTGCTTAGAGAATATCAGTGCGCTGCATTTGTTGTTTGTATCCATTTTCTAGGCCACGAAATTCACTGATAAATTCGCACCGATAGGTTCGAGATTCATCCAAAGCGACGAGAAGGTCTTGTCCTTTATTTTGGTGTAGAGAATATATTAGGTGTTTCAGAAAGTTCTGTCGTTTTCTGACATTCCACTTTTGGATGCTTTATTTCCCTTGAAATCTAGGAAAGCTGCAATTGATGTTGATGTCATTTTGAAGAACTTTTCCAGCTCTATCCAATGCTCAGCACAACTTTATCCTAAAATATTTTCTTATAGCTTTTTCAAAGCTTTGAATTCAGTATACTCGAGGAGCAAGCTGGCATGACTTTCTTTTTCTAGCTTTAAATAGACCTGAAAGTGGCGGGATCAGTTCAAGATATCAACGATGCTTTGGGCCTAGATTTGCAATAAATGTGCTCAGAAGCAGTAGTTAAAAAATTTATTGTAAGGAAGGCGAGAGCCTTGAATATGATGAGAGTAGTGGTCGGACATCGGACGGTGTCTCCGATTAGCCAAAAGTTCTGTTGACGCACGATGTGCGTAGACAGTAGAGGAGGGTTCTGGCCCAACGTAGGGAGATATTAGGTTAGTGTCAGCCAAGCATCGAAGAAGCTGCGAAAGCGCTTAAAAATATTCATTGGGTTATACGAGAGCGTGCCGCGACAAATCACCAATTTGAAGCATCGTCCATCAAATTGTCGCTGGTTTTATGTGGTGAAAGCGACTCGTTTCTCTACAGATTTGCGACGTACAATAAAGAGCGGATTCTTCTCTATAGTCTACGAAAGTTTGCTGAATAGATCGACGGCGATGAAGCTCTACAAACTTTGCAGAATTTAAACTGTGCTGGAGGAGGGTTGTGGCAGCTTTCATGGGGCCAGCGGCTGGCCATGTTCTTCAGTATCAGATGGAACTGTTACAGTGGAGAATCAATCTTTATACTAATTCAAAAATCATCAAAAACTCTAGGACATGGGTCCAGCATTCCTCATTATAAAGGAACACACACATCCCTGAAAGGTGTCTTGAACGCACATCGCACGGCCAACCCTTCACAAGTTGTACCAGCTGAACTTCAGAGTGGTTCTGCGAACATCTTACTTAGTAGACCCTTGAACTATCTACTGTCAAACTTCTGACGATCTCGATAGCTTCCTTGAAGAGAAATACATCAAAAACCAACATGATGCTAAAACGACCTTCCCTCAGTTCATCGCCTCCAGAGGTCCAGCATTCCAAATAAACGTACCCTGTTGAACGGTTTCTTATAGAACAAGATTCGCGCTTTCAAATGGTTTTTTAATCAACTCGAAAGGTTTAGCCCAAGCCGAGATACGTGCATTTAAAATTAGGGGCTGGAAAACGACAGAACTTTCTGAAACACCTAATACTTCAAGCGCTGCCGCTAACTTCAGTTGTTATACGACAAAATTATGCCCTATAGGGTGCTTGACAAATGAGGGCGTGAGCCTAATTACCTAGAATTGCTTGTGCTCACCCAAACCGCGTGTTGGATAGGAGTAAGCGAAAAGTGCAAGAGATTTGGAAATAGTGCATGGATGTCACTCGAGACTTATGAAGCCTTAATCAGTTCAGTTATGGCAGGGGGAAGGAGGAGCTTTTCTCGTCATCGTCATGCCATTTTGAGAATTTCTCCTACACTACTCATCAAGGAACGGCTGCCCATGATCGAATTCATGGGAATCCCCGTCGAAATGAAACCTGATCCCCTAGTTCACGTCTGGGAAATCGTGTGAGAGGCTATTCATGGCTGTTCTCTGCCTTCATTCATTACCGCTCCGTCATTATGCGGACTAATAACTCGTCACACAATGCACCTTGTGTAAATAGGAAGCATTTTGCGTCCCCAAAGATTCGCCCGCGTTATAAGAGAGTGCACTGGCGTTCAAGATTCTATTTGACCCCAAAGATATGTGGTCCTCACTGCGTTTCATACCACGAGCGATTTCTAGAGTCCCATCTTTCTTACTAGATTCTCTGGAAGTTTCCCATTTGTTTTCCATGGAGAGAACGAACTTTTCATTTCCTTCTCTGCCTTCCTTTCCGTGAATTTGTAAATTTTTAAACGATCGTTTGGAAAAAAGGATGCGTAGAGAATTCTCGCTAGTCAAACTGCCTGAAAGTGACGGTCGAACGACAAACACTTAGGAAACGTGCGTCATCATGTTTACTGAGCTTTCTCAAATTTTCTTAGTCCCTCTCCTATTTGTTCAGAATTCCACTCCCTAATTCCTTCCCTAGGAGTTATCTGTTAGTAAGTATTCACAATCTCATGCACTAGGTGATGAATCCTTGTAATCATGTTACTGAAATACAACTTATTCTCAAGGCAGTTAGGGCTGTGTGCGCGAGTTCGCTGTGGACGTTGGGGGTGCGACAGGGCACGGATCTGCGCTGTCTGAAAAAGTCTTCACTTTCGACAGGCGTTACTGTCGCATTCGACTTTTTCCAGAATTTGGCGATCTGCCCTCTCCTTCGGGGAGGAGGGTTTCGATGCGACCTCCTCCATCACTCCACCATGATGTCGTGAGAAGCTCCGCGAAACAACACCACTTGCCCTACTCAGTCACACACCCTCAGAATCATGTCTCATATTCGTTACTCGATTATGAGACGAGATCACACAGGCTCCGGGCCTCGGCCACTGGTTTTGCTCCAAAACGACCGCTGCAGCTGGGGAGGGGGGGCTCAAATAGGTTCATTGTCTCGTGAGCAAACACTAGATTCCAGCGACACACCAGTATCTTGCAATTTGTATCACGAATACACTCTTACTTTGGGAAGCTTTCAAACTTCCCGCCCCACCTAGAATGTAAACCATTAAATCCCCGTCAATATCAATTCCCTTTCTTACCACCCCATGGTCCAAATCCTGTAATAGCGACTTCCTCGCTATGAATCGTGATGCGGTTGGGTGAGTGTTGAGCTTTGCTTCTTTAATCTGACGTTATAAATGAGGTGGCAAACCAATCGGCTTCATCGCTACTCCAAACCTTACATCCTGTAGGCGGTACGGGCCTATGCTCGAATCCAATCTTCTCTCTTATCCCAGCGTATAGAATCAATATGTAGAGGGTAACTCTTCTTTGAAGGGAACAACAGTATTCGGCAAAGGCCTGAGCATTTGATATTGCTGATTGTTCGTGAAAACAGTTTTTTCGGGATCAAAGCGCTTGTATAAATATTTAGCTTTTATGAGGGAGCTCAATAAAGGCAGTGGGCAAGATAAGGTGGGTGCGCACGTATAATATGATTATATATTCGCCGGAGCGAGCCAGCTGCAATCGCAGAAGTGTGCCTTTCAAGGCGGGGGGGAAAAAAAAAGTGCGTGCCATATATAGCGCGAAAGGCTGTAGACGCTTAAAATTGCGCATCGTCTCAACCCGCCCCACCACATGCGCGAGTTTGCGGAATTACCGTCGGGGGGTTTTAGGTCTGTCTCATTATGAAAGCGCTTTTTGTTTCGGGTGGCCATATCTTATGATCTTGTCTTGCTGTGTATTCTATCGTGTCACCCCAAACCCAAACATTTTCAAACCATAAACGTAATTACAGACCGAATCCCATGGATCCCATTCCGCGATTTTTGGCGGAGTTTCTTTGCTTTCTTCGACGGATGCTGTCATTCGCACCTATTTAAAGGAATCTTGCGCGGAAAAATCATGATTCTATTTCAGCCATAAATCACTGGCTTGAGACTCATTATCCACGATAATAGTGAAAAGAACTGAAGTATTGCTTTCGTTTTGATTAGAAATTCGAAAACTCGAAAAGGCTGCTACGCGTTCGAATTGCCCACGGACGTCTTTCACGAATGCTGGCGACGGGGATGCTCAAACTTGGTTCTTGGAGTGCATTCACTAGAAGCTCTTTCTGGCCTTCTGCTTCGTTGCATTCACATCTTACACTTCTACTCCATCCTATTCCATCGATCGATTTGTCTCCACTCTCCGAAATCGCGCGCTTCAACCCGATTCTCTCATTGCGTCGCCTGGTACGTAGCCGGCCAAACGCCGTCTTCTTTCCATGCCTCGCCTGGCTCTGCCTCCTGGTCCTTCGATGGTCCATAACGTGTAGTTTTTGTACGTTTGTTTCTCTTCAGAAACCGAATCTTCATGCGTGAAACTTTGTGTGCTATTTCCAGTGATCACAACTGACATATTCATGTTAGGAAAGAGTGCAAGAATTTTCCGCGCGCGCAAGATTCCTTTAGAGACAACTGGAAATCCACCCTAACTTATAGCGTACTTCCTTGAATTCATATTAGTTTTTTTGTTTACCAAGATGACGACCTCGACCGGAAAAATGAAACGAGTGACACGGATGCGTATGTATCGTTAATACGATCTTGGGTCGTTACGCGTTATGAGTCGCTTCTTCTCAGGTTCCTTGCATTGATTACCTTGCTTGCAATATTTTTGATCTCTGAATCGTTTTGCGTGCGAGAAGAAAATTTTATATGTACATTTTGCATTTGGCGGACGTTTAAAGATCGTTTTAGGCCGCAAAGAGGTGAGAACGTTCCCAAGATTTCAGTTCTTTTCCGCTAGTGAACTTTTATGATTTCACGTGGCAGTGTCTTTACATATGTCCGTGCACTTTTGGGATGCTTGGAAAGCTGTGACCTGTCACACGTGAAGGTTCGGAGGTTTTGTCAAGATGTATTTGAACACACTCATTTAGATTCTGATACGATAATGGAATAATGTCTCCGGTTTCTCGTCATGCAACATTTCCATCTTTCCTCGCAAACATGGCTTTTTATTTTTATTATCTTTTTATAACTTTTAATTCTGAATAATAATTCGAATGGCTTCGAGTTTTTAGCGCACCTATACGTGCATAATTTGAAAGTGGATGAATTAGCTAGTCGCAACCATACATTCTCTGATTATTACGATTATCACAAACTTTTTTTTTTCAAAATTTCATAAATTTCATTGATACCCCGCTCATTTTGAAAGTCCGAACCTGTTCCTGCTGCTTACATTCCTAAACAGATACACCTATCCTAGCTCTCGATGGACCCATATGGCACATTAGGTCGTACCTGTGTGTATCACCAGAAGTCACAGGGTAATGGTACCGTTTGGCCGTTCAAAAGAAAGTCACATTGGATTTTGAGTCCAGGTCCAAACCTGGCTTTAAGCAAAGCTATTTATTCATCAGTGGTTATTTTCGCGAAAATGTAGCGTTGGATGCGTGGATCGAAGCGCAACATCAGTGTCAGCCAAGAATTGCTCGGGGAGAGATAATTGCAACCCCAAGGGATCCGATAGCTCCTTTAATTACCTTTGAGATTGTGAATGAGATTATGAGTCCCTCGGTCTGCTGCGTGGTGCCAGTTATGGCGTCATATCCCCAAAGAACCAATTAATGCAAAACATTCAAGCTTTTACCATTGAAAGAAGGAGAATCTGTCGGCTTTGATTAGTCTCGTGGGATGCGCCATGCATTTTATTTTCATTAAGGGTCGCAATGGCACATGAATCTAGTTTGGCTCATGCAGTGACATGGGGGGGGGGGGCAGCTGAGATTTTCACTCGATTCCTCAGCGATTGAAAGTATGCTTGGCTTGAACAGGATATCTTTGGACCTTTAGGGCTTTACCATGCGCATGATAAGCATCGTCGTTCGCCTCTACTCTTACATTGCTGAAATATTGGGTATGAAGTTTTATCAGTAGGAGACATAGGTTCGTCGATAAATCCCAATAAGAGTAATCTTGAGGATATTCTTGTCTACGGAGTGCCTAAAGCGGCCGCGATTAGATCTCCCCATTATCTGCCGGAATTCGGATATGCCGTACCCTTCAAAGGGTTATGATTCGGTTGTTGACCTTTGCGAGCCTTCGGCTCTCTCATTGCCATCATGGCAGTCCGATAGGGGGTCATGAAATGGCAAAGCATGAACTGCAGCGAGATGCGAAAGATACGCGCAGAGAGCGGGGTCAGATAGGAGGTTGGTGGGCGAGGGTGATGGTTGAGATGGCCGAGGAGGCGGCTGCGGGCAGCGGCGGGGATCAATAGGAAGGAGGGGGAGGGCTGGGCTTTGGATGCTGATTCTGACATGAATGGCGGTTTATTAGCCATGACTTCAAAGGAATTCCTCATTGTTTCATACTTTTGCTCGTCTCCTTCCGTTATTACATCAGCCTGTGCTCTGATTTACCGCCGGCGGTTGGGCTTGGCTCAACTGAGAACACCAAAGGGTTAGGTTGATGTAGGGCTCGGTCTAGCGCACTGAATTATCGAATTTTACCGTTTGACACTCTTCTCGCCCTTTCGCCTTCTTCTTTACCCGCTCTTGAAGTTAGACCTGCTTTTCTTCGGGGTTCACTTCTCATCTCATCTGTTTCTCTCAAATTTAGGACTTCTGCTAGAAAAGAAAAATCTACTCTTAGTTAAGTTCTTAAGAAACCTGCCCATCCCTTCTCCGGGTTGCTTGTGATTATCGCAATGCAGCCTAGAAATCTAAGAGTTTCTTGGAACTGGACCACCCACAGAGCTGTGCTCACGCGAATAGCAGAGCTTTCGGAACCGGATCTGGAAGCCGCGCGTTGACAGGGAGCAGTTTCCATGGGGAAAACAGCTCTCGCCCAAGCCGAACGGTTTGTGGAACCGGGCTCGGGCGATCGGCTTCATAAATAAAAGTGCTCCACACGTCGTTTAGCCGTGCACTCAAATTTTCTAATGCTTTCATATTCAATAATTCAATCCTCCATGGCCAGCTTCATCCTCTGAACATTTGGTCCTAGGTGGCGTAGCACGGAACTCTGTACGGCACCCTACTATCTCTGGAAGAAGTGACAAGAAGGTAGGACCTGAGCTGCATTCTTGGTCACCAATTTTACGCTACCTTGACGGTCAGATATCATCATTGCTCGTCTTAGCTTTACGACACTGTTTTTACTCGTCTCAGGAAGAATCTCAATTCATTGCGAAGGAGGGGCCAAGGTCCCGTGTTAGAATAGTGCCACAAACAGAACATGCTAAGCGCTTGGTCTATGAACCGCCTTGCAGCTAATCTTGAGCCATTCTTTGATTCAGCGATTAGTCTTGACAGCACTACTATCGTCTATGCCAACAATACGTCGACATCTGCCATCGAATGTCGAAAGTGGATACTGTATCCATTTTTCTTTGACACCCGTTACCCTTGGCATCATTGATCAATTCAAATTACTGGGATAAACTGGCAAGGACTGGACAGAAATCTTAATGAAGTAGCTGGGTTAGGTCTTCATTTCGTAGTCCATTTCTGTCCAGTCCTACGAGTTTACTACTTGCCTACGAATGCTTATTAGCCTACTGAAAGGCTTCCTAGCTACGAACATGATTCCAATAATATTCGTGGGGTCTATGAATCAAGTTCTTAAGTGAAGCTGATATAGAATTCAAAAAACCACCAAAATTGCTGCCGCTTCCCTTGATTAATGTTTTGGTTAGATTAAACAGGACCCATTAGGAATAACTGAGTAAAATAAGGCTTCACAACTGTCGTAGGAAGTCAACTAGCGCAACATATAAAGATAAATTGGCGAGAATCAGTCTAGGCCATTTATTCCACGTTTATTATTCACTTTGGTCCATTTGGTTTATAAATTAGCTTATTAAATATACTACCACATAAGTGCAATTATTATAGTATATTGTTCGATAAGTACAGGAGCAAGCTGAGAAGAAAAGCCTAGCCTAACCCCCGTGTGCCGCACTCACTCTGCCCTTCGCCGAGCAATCATCAATACTATCGCAGGTCTTCCCTTCTCTTCGTGCGTCCCCAAGAGGATAGCAATGAATGCTTCCTAAACTCCTTCGATGTTGAAAACCCATAATGAACTTTTCTATAGAATCGGGCTGGCTAGCTAAGCGCTTGGTCCATGAACCGCCCTGGGTAAAGCTGACCCTGGGCCAGAATATAGGGATTACTAGAAGCCCTTGGATAGCTGTTCACATTTGCTAAGAGCCATTTCTCAAAGTCGAATAAGAGTATGGGCAGTTTTTACGGGTTGTGATGTATTACTGCATGTCCCAGGGTGATGGATAGCCAATATTGAGATGCGAAAGAATTTTATGGCCCGCGCTAACCTGGACCTCGTTTAGTGTTGGCAGAATTGTCTGGGAGAATGACGAATGCACCAGTGCGAACATTGGGAATCCCAGGATTTGTTGTGCAGGCTCAATACAACACAAATAGGATTTCAAATGAAAGTGAGGTACATGGCGCATTCCAAAGAGCCTTCAAAATGATTGCAAATTTTCATATAGATTTCGACACAATAATTACAGTGCCCTTGAAAATGAGCAGCCGCAAGTTTCATTCGTGCAGTATTTCTGACATTAGGGCAAAATTGCGAAACGTCTGGGTAACGAATGCGTTTCCCAATCGCCTCGGCGCTCAATTTTAATTTCAATCCGTATCGCTCGTTCCGGGAATTTCGAATCCCAGCGCATTACCAGGCTTGAAAATTACATGACACGAGTGTCGGGGATTCTTTAGCTGTCAATTCACATTCTGATGAACCGTCTAGTCCGATGCCGATTCGATTGTCTCGATGTATAGCGCTGTGTCTCCGACGACGACAACGACGCTCTTACTTACATCGATTCCACTGCAGCAGGCATGAGTCAATGCAAGGGCGGGCCTAGGGGAAGAAAGATGGAGCATTCAAATGCGTCCGGCGTGCCGTCGAAACCCGTGGCGTGGCTTTGTTTGGATCGGTTTCGAAGGCGCAAGGGAAAACAACGTGCTTCTGGTGCTGCTTTGTGTACGATTCCATTGACGTCGTCATCGGCGATGGTGGCAGTCTTGTGCGTTTTCTATTAAAACTCATTGGCATGATGATGGCAATGATGGCGTTGAAAGAGGCAAACAGAGGGATGACCGCCTTGTTTGGAGGTGTCTCGCGCGTTCGTCGGCTGTGGCTCCGTTCTGATTGACGTCAGTCAGCTGCGTTGTGCCGAAACGACGAAACTCTCTGTCAAGCACGCATTTATTCCCATACGGCTCTTCCCGAAGATGTCCGTGCCTGTCAGTTTGCAGGGTTAAGAGGGGCTGCTTGTCAGGAATGATGTGAACTCTGCACAGCTTGATTTTAAGAGATAGAATGAGCTTATGATTTGTATTTGAATGTATTTGGTATGATAAAATAGTTTTTGAGAAGGGGCAAGTCTCGCCTGTCCCAGAGAGGTGCGCTCCGCGCAAGGGGCGCACCGTAGGCGCTTCCGCAGGCCTTCTCCCTTCCGTCGACACACCGCTTGTAGATGCCTTCGGTAGGCAGGTATATTTCACGAGAAGTACTCCGAATACCTATATTCGCTTATATGATCATTAATGCCCATTTATCACCCTTTGACGACCCGTCGTGCCCCCGGTTGACCACACTCGCTCGCTTGCCTACGTTTTTTCGTCGTTTTTGTTGCGCGTTTCTTATTTTCAGAAACTACACATAGCTACATATCCACTCCGCGTATAATGCGCAATCTTCACGTAATCGAACTTATTGAGACTTACTCGCTTATAGATAGAAATTTGAAAAGAAGGGAAGGAGTTTCCCATGCACAACGCGGTCGCAAAGGTTAAAGACCCTTTCTCTTCCAAAGGGACCATCTTTTAGCTTACCTATGTAATGACATATCACTCAAGCGCATTGACGCTTTCGCGATTATCTCTTGCCTAAGTAAAAACCGCCTTGATCGCTGGCTCCCCAAGCGGAACTCAGTGGGCGGGATGGGGCCCCGTGGGCTGGTTCAAGTGGTTTTCCTTTGTATTTCCTTCATCCTTGCACCATTTACCGGCTCACCCTTCTCATTTCAAATGGCAACCAATTAAGCCTTTGAAAGAACCGTGAGCAGAGCAGGATCTGTGTGGCAAAGAAGCTTCTTAGAAGGGTACTCTTTATGGAAGAGAAATGAACTGCCTAGGGTCGATGCTTGAAAGAAAATCTTCCAAAAAGTACTCCCCGCTCTCTTCTTGTTGTCTTCTTTACAACTCGGAAGGCACCCGAGTAATCCCAATGTGCTCCATAAATTTCTCTGACGTCTGGTAGCTTTTTAATCTCCCTTTGTCACAACGACCACATTTAATCCAGTACGCGTCTCATTGTTGAAGAAGACTACAAATGTCGTTTTCACAGAAAGCTGGGGAGCTTTCTCGAAATTTCACTCTTTGCCTTCATCGTATTTTTTCATTCACCTGTGGTAGCCCGTATTTTTGAACACTTTCTTCAGCTGATGGGACCTTCTTTCAGTTTTCTTCTATCGTTTCGATCAAAGTATGTTTCAGAAAAATAAAGACTACTACAGGGAGGAGGTGCAAGAAAAGAGTCGCTTCGCCCATGACGGACATCATCAAATTTTTCGTCGCACAGGGTGCCGCCGTTGGTGAAAGTTTTCGGCAAAATATTCCTCGGATGCCCCCTCTTAAGAAGAAGCAGGCTCTCCTTCACTACCCTCACTGGCTCCAGAATATGCCAGCCTACAGAAATCGTTCCTGCCTGAAGCTGCTGCATAGCTCCTTCAATCGGTCCACGAATAGATATGTTCCTTGAGGCGGTAGCTTTGACTATGCAAGACCTTTTTTGATCAGCTTCCAGGGAAGGATGTAATTGTCTAGGGTCCGTAGAAGTCCTCGCTGAACTTGAATCGTGCACCATATTTCTCTGAGGAAATTTTTCGATTCGGGTAGAGCCCTTGTGAAGGTTTTCTGGCGGAACGGAATGTGCTTTTCAATTTCCAGTTGGAGCCATTAGATCTGAATTCAGCAACTTGTAATTAATTTTGGTTTAAATGTGGCTGGGAGTGACTCTTTTTTGGTCCCAACAATTATAAATCACATGAATTATTATTACTAGAGGTTATAAAACGGAACTACTGAGCTCCTCTTCTTTTTTGTCTTTACGACAATTATCATTGAGTGCATGGCGCATTCCTGTGACACCTAATCAAAGACGTTCCCTTTCATTTTGGCGATTCTTTGCCACTCTTTGTTGGAGATTTCTTTCGCGCATTTCTAAGAAGTGCATTACGGTATTTCTCGTAATGTCAAGATATCTGAGTACTGCCTCTTTAATGGAAAGAGAATTCACTTCAAGAGAGAGTAATTTGAGCACCGCTTTAACTGGAGCGGAAAATAAGAGAAAGCTTTACCGGTTTTCTTATTTGAAGTTTTTCTTTGCCGTCCCTTCTCGACTTCTGTGGGACGTCTATGAATTGCTTTCAGGCAATTCTTAAACGCAGGATAGAGTTTCTAGGAATTTTCGTTTCCCATAAGTGCAAACTGCTGCCCTATCCCTTGGTGAAATGGCACGTATTTCCGTGTGCTGATCTATAGCCATGTGAGCAGGGAACATCTGAGTGAGGAAAAATGTCAGCCATCAGGATTGACTGACCGTCCATCATTGGAGTTTGACCGATTGAAGTGGCGATGAAGGCCTAGATAGCCGCCCACGTCCTTCTATTGCACATCCTCTTTCATCTCGAATACCCGTACTGGCTTTTACATTCAAAGACGTGTTCAGACGCTCCCGTTGCTGCAGTCATTGAGTCTCAATCATTCTGTGAACTCCAAATACTCTTAGTAACAACGGTTTTGCTGGAGAAGCAACCAATACCATGTAGCGCCTTTACAGGCGCATGCGCTCGTTGTTTTCAAGTATAGGTTTGTGGTTTGAGTGTTCATAGCAGAATCGTGCTCGAGATAAAATGAGTTTCTGGGAGCAAAAACTGCTGTGACACCGTCTCTTAGTCATCGCTGGGTCATTGTCGCTAAGCTGATCATTTCTAGGACAAAAGTATGATATAAAAATGACGAGCGTCATGCATAAACTAGCCGCGTCATTATCTCTGAATTACGGCTTAACATTTTCGTTTTTGCACTCAAGTTAAGAAGTGCCTAGCGCTACAAAGATGGGAGAATCCCTCATAATTGTGCCAGCGGTCATCCCGCTTGTTGAGTTTTACCCCTTACCTCTTGAATCTGTTCACGATGTACGCTGCGGAAGCGTGTTTGTTATGTTCATGAACACGTTGGAATCCTTATGCAAGCGTGATAGGGTGGCTTGGACCAGGGTCAACCCTACGTTGTTACGAGTAACAACGGGGGGGTCGTACCTGGTTGAGTTTGTAGGAGGGGGGGTCGTACCCACTTTAGTCGCTCGAAATCACGTGTGGGAGTGAGGAGAAACCGAGATTCCGTGGGTAGTAGGTTGTGCGAGTAGAGGGCGCGCAAGATAAAAATTTGCCGTTTCAGCCGGTGTATATACCCCCCCTAGAAAAGGAAACAGTGAGATTAACAGCCCTCGACGGCATTTTGAAGAAAGTAGACCGAGTTTGAGAAAAAAGAAATAATGTATTAGTGAACTTAGTGTTATAGTAGAGGTATATGGTGCGTCGAGGGTCGACGAAAGGGTCGTACCAAATCCCCTGGAGGGGCGAAAATTTTTCGAATCAGTAACAACATAGGTGACCTTGGTTGGGACTGCTCTGCGTGCCCTTCCACCAATTACGTTCAATGGTGCCACCAAAACAGCACCACCCTCCCAGTCATCGCGTACGTTGCCTTTAAGCTCCCGCATTCCACTTGCTCATCGCTGGCATTGATTAGCCATTTGAAAGGTCATTCGTATCAGGGTCAACCTATTCGAACGGGCGTTGCATTTTTTGGGGAAGGGGGGTCGCATTTAGAGGATAATGGAAATAGTAACTGGCATAGACATTGTGAGGGAGGGGATTTTTGAGTAGTGGGTGATTTAGAAGTGCGTTAGTCCGTGAAATTTTCATTAGCACTAATATACCCCCCCCCTTGCCGTTCTGGAGAAAAAAGTGCTCTTGACGATACGATAGAATAGAGAATTTATACTATATAAGCATTCAGAGTAAAGGCGTCTGCGCGGTAGAAGAGGGGGCCGGTTAGGAAGCCTCCTGAATCTCATGGTGGTGGGGGGGGCGCATCGAGACCCCCTAAAAGAGGGGGGTCGCGAAATTTTTGAAAAGTGCGAACGTCACGGTTGACCCTGAATCGTATTCAGTTGTCTTTATGATTTTCAATGGAATGGCGCAATCTCAAAAGGTTCACTCTTCACTGGTTGCTTGATCCATTTATCTCATACGATTGCCTAGCAAGCTGAAGTAGCGAAATTTTCGAAGGAGATTCGACGTGAGGTTAACCATATGGTGCAGAAAGAATGAGAAGGTAGTAAAACACACATGACTGCTTCACTTTGCTCGGCAGTAAAGAGCTCAATAATGGGGATCATTTTTAATTACCTTCTGGATGGTTTCATATTATCACCATGGTGAATGTGACGGAAAAGCCGACTCTTCATTAGTTTGAATGTGGAAAACCGTTTTGTTCTGGCGTCATTCGACGGGTAGTGTGAAGTGAGTGAATTTTTTTGAGGCCCTTCTT
Organism: Ostertagia ostertagi; assembly: GCA_036418205.1. NCBI lineage: Eukaryota > Metazoa > Nematoda > Chromadorea > Rhabditida > Trichostrongylidae > Ostertagia > Ostertagia ostertagi. Next base: position 19,290 of record MU890463.1, read on the forward strand.
CATGAAAAGTTCCAGTCTCTTGAATGTGAGCTGTATGAGGTTGTAGGGAAGTTTTCTGGTTTTCGGTGTTTTCCGAGTATTCCTGACGGATCGTCGTAAACGTCTGTAGAGCGGAAAGGAGGCGCAGGGTACAATTCACAAGCTTGGAGCAGGGTCAACCGTCACGTTGGACAAATTTCAAAAATTTTACGACCCCCCTTCTGGAGGGCCTCGATACGACCCCCCCGGGTCAACCCTACCGTTGGTACTTTTTGGAAATTTTTCACGACCCCTCCACCACCATGAGACTCAGGAGGTCCACCAATAACGACCCCACCCCTTTTCTTCGGCCGAATAGACCCCCTCGTTGGACTTTGTCCAACGGACAATTGACCCTGGCTTGGAGCCAATTTCAGGCGTCGAAACGTTGGCCAGAATGAAAATTTACCACCTAACAACCTCGAGGCAGAAGTAATAATAACAAAGCTACAAGCAACGAAAATGCCGTGGTCTCAAGATGAAGGACTTGGAATTTGTTGTAGTGGAAGTTCTGAAACGTCCCGTAACCCTTGTTCAAAGCTTACTTCTCTACATATCCCACCCTGTTGGGTACCCGTCACTGTGCATAGGGATCGGTCGGCGTGCCCGCAGTTTCTTGAACTTTTAACATTTAAATGCATGAGGAAGAGCAGATCTTATACCATGAGATGGCATCCAAACTAGATAAAT
>MU890468.1:0-18681 GCA_036418205.1 Ostertagia ostertagi
TAATAACAGCATCAGTGTTCCCACAATGAACTACTTCTCGAGCACTTGCACTACGACACCCTCCATCCTCCCTCCCCCCGCCCTTCGATAGGCGTCTTCCTAATGAAAGTAGAAGTCAACGGTGCGGTGCAAAATGAATTCAATATTGGAGATTAAGGCTAGAGCATACTCCTCTATGTTTATGTAGGTCGGGGAGATGTCTATTTGCCTTTTTATTGATGGGGAAACTTATTGAAAAGGTAGCCACAAAAGGTTTTGTCAAGTTGTTCTTGACTATTCTTCGATATTGTAAGAGGAAAGGAGGTAGCTTTTCCTAGACCACGTTTACAGTTGGTGGTCTCTCTAGCTTACAAGTGATTTGGAAAGGGAATAATCCTGGATTCAACCCTGCCCAGGTAATGAACGCCCTTTCTCCCTCTCAGGAGGGCACCATTCTTGCCTCAGACTCTCGTCTTGCTTATTTACAAGCCCCGCAATTTGATCGGTAGGCTGAAACATGCATTCAATGCCGATACAATCTGAATGGAAGTCCAGTAAGTGGCTAGATCGAAATCTTATTTATCGATAATCACATAAAAGGTGGTTCCTAAAAAACTGCCTGACCATCGATTTGATATGGGGCTAACGTGGGCCGGTTGGACCACCAGCGGTTCCCTTCGGACCGCCGACCTTCGTTGACCGTAAGCCCTAAGATTTCCACCATGTATTGACAAATTTTGGAAGATTTTTGCGCTGCTGAATTCAAATTTGTCCTGTCAGGGTTGTCCCTTTACCTTTTAGTAGATCCTCAATCCATACCGTCGGTCCGGGCATCACTTCAGGGGTCAACAGCCTTGCTCGAAGTCCATGAAGGCGAGTAGAGATGTCAGGGACACGGGGAGGGTGGGCGTCAATTGAGTAGTCGACCCCGCACCCGCCCAGAAAACCAACGTTTCCATTCCACCCCCTTTTCAGCCTGAAAATTTCATAATTTCTGTATTGTCTCGGCAGTAGTCTTGATGCTATCTTAGTTGGGGGGACCACGCGGCGGCGCGGCGCTCTGTTCGTCTGCTCCTCCAAGGCTTAGTCCCCGATGGCGCGTATTTCGAAACTGCCACGTGATGGCGAAATAGTAACTGCCCCTGGGACTAAGCCTTGGAGGAGCAGACGAACAGAGCGCCGCGCCGCCGCGTGGTCCCCCCCCAACTAAGATAGCACCGTAGTCTCAGCGACAGCGATGTCAAATGAATATTGTCTTTCATCTGTAGAGTTGTCTCGTTTTTGCTCTTGATGGTATCGAAATTTCACGAAGAGACGTATCAGCTCAATTTGGTGTGTTTTTTTCAGACATCGACCACCAAAATCGGAAACGGCTGCCTATTGGTTCTTATAAAATCCTGCATTCCGTAAAGTAATATTCGAGTGCAGCGTATATTGATCAGCGAATCAATGAGGATTTTAACCCATTCGTGACAATGGCAGCCACCGGTGGCTGACAAAGATCTCACTTGTACAATGGTATCCACCGGTGGCTGCCGTGTTTCAAATGGAATTTGGAAAGTTTTCTTTCCTGAAAAGAATCTTCATACCCTCATTCATCTATGCCAGCCTTGGGCACGGGGAATCTCCATCCACTCAAATTTTATTGAAGAAAAATCTCCTGACTCTCCTGCTAATGCGCAAACCGGCGCGGTCGCGAATGGGTTAAAAACAGGATTAATTGATGAAGAGAAGGGAATATGACTTCACCACTAATTCTGCCCTTACCAAAAGGTAAGGTTTGGGTCTTCTACATTAAAAGAAAAGGGGAGGATCAGGCTCCCAGCGGGGTCCACCAATGACGTCCAATGACGTCATCTGAACGACCCGTCCGCAGCCGTCGTGTTCACTGCTATAAGGGCAAAGAGCGTGCAGCTTACGATTGTGACGCTGTTTTCGCACATGCAACCCTTTGAAGTTGAAAAACGCTGTGTCCTACGTTTGAACGCCTTTCTTCTATTTTTTTTTATATGTTTAGTGCACAAAAACATTTCAAAGCCAAAGGATGAGGGTTTGCCTTTGAAGTTTTTTTTGCTAATAAATAAAAGGTATAACAACTAGCCCAAGGGAAGGAGCTTTTTCCGGAGGGGGCAGCGGGGTTCAAGCGGCTGTTTCTACTTTCTCAGAATCTTACACCCTCTTCCCCTCTCAACGTGGTTTCGACACACCCCCCTTTTTACAATAAAATTAAGGCGAATTCAAGTCGGAACAGCACACATATTCTTACGTATGCAAATCAACTTCTCCCTTTCAAAAAACAGAAGAGCTTCAGTTACAGACCATACACCACACAGTACGATCTGCCACAAGTAAATTATATATGTTATTGTAGCTGATTTTTTTGAATATAGCGTTAATTTAGCGACAACTATAGAGTACATACTGAAAAGCTACATGTGCCAAAAACATTTCACATTTTTGGAGGCCTCGTCACTCGTCGTCATGGCTGCACCACGCCCTCCTTTTTGAAAAGTGTATGCCGTATGCTGGACTATTTGCGCGCTTGGCTGCACGAGAATCGAGAAATCCCGTAGCCAGGGCATTGCAGCAGTAGCCAACCTCAGGGAGGGGGGGGTGAATTGCGCATTCATTTGATGTTTGTGAAGAGCTCGTGTCTGTGACGGCCGCATCTATAAAGACAAGGGGTCGCTCAACGCGTGTCGCGCGCGTATCCCGTAATGGGGCGCGAATACATACAGGGTTGCAAGAGAATTCCGTAATTCCTCGACAAGTCCATCCTCATACGCCTATTCCCTTGGACTGGAAAATGAGCTTCCTGCAACCTAATGTCACTCTATGACATTACTTCTGACAAATATTTCCTGCAACTACTTCTCTCTATTCAGGTCACAATTTCACCAAGGAAGACAAGTGTGGGTGGTGTTGTAAGTTTTGACTTCTTATCTGGGAGGCGAATCCTTCATTGTCTTCACTCCTGAACACTTCCGATTGTAATTGTGGTAGTCACGAACTGAGGTATCGTGAAGACTCCATTTTCACGTCGAAAGTGTGCAGTCTATTACCAATTACTGGAATGCCCCATTTCTTCAACCACTCGTCTCGCTGTTGTACGACATCTGATATTTTAATTCCACCGCGACCTCAACACTATTTCCTTTTGTACTGTCACCCTGTGATCTCGCCAACACCGACTTTCCCCATGTAATTTCAATTTCCAGTTTCCGTGCCATCACTCTTGATTTGTGAAATGCATTGAATGAGCTCGCAGAGAGCACATAACTGGATCGCTTCGAATTGCTGGATTCCCTACTTTGCGATTCTTGCTATCCAGAAGTTGAAGTTGCTAGATTGCCAAGTCCAATCTCTTCATCCCACACCCATCGCAGTAGCTTCAACTGGTCTCAAGGCTTACATGGATTTCCAGTGCACAAACTTGGTAGCTTGTGGAGAATCCCAAGAAATTGCTATTATTTGGGTAAGATTACATACTTTTCGGTCTTTTTCATTATATAGGTAGCACCTAATATGCCTAATCACGGCTTCAACTGTTTCAATCGAAGTAATTGTCAATCTATGTGTCAGGAGCCGGTGGTCTCCGGTGTAGACGCGATTTTCGATACTGCGTTTCACACCAAATTTCACACCTGGCACTTGTTCCTTTCTCAAGGCTTGGCTAAGCCTTAGGACAACGAGCAACACCGAGGTGGATGAGCAATCCCATTTGCTCGAAGTTCCTCCAACTCCAAAATCGGAGTGCCTAGACGACTCACGTACACCTAATGTTCACAGTCGTACATATATACACATATTTACCATACCAATGCTTAATATTTTGTACAAAACACTCATGCGTGTACACGTTCATGCTTGATCTTACAAACTATGAGTAATTATGAACCCTGTAAGCTAGTATACTTACCTTTGAACGGTGATTATTTTTGATTTTAGTATGTAAAAGTAAGAGATTCACGAAGCTCGAATCAAAGCGCTGAAGGAGCCAAAGAAGACTGACATGCTCAGAAAATCGCAAAATGTTCCAGAGCAAACAGTCTAGTCTAGCACCAACAGCCCAAAACCTTGCATGGAGAGCCAATCAGGAGTTTTGCGGATCCTCGCACGCATTGAAAACGCAGGCACATCTGCTTAAAATATGAAGTTGGAAGTTGATTAGCAGCTTGGGGCACAACTCACATGGATCGTTCCGTGGCACAGCAAAGCGCCGCACGCACACCTTCCGCACCCCAATGCTACTTATACGATAGCACCATATGTGAGTACTTCCACAGCGTCTCGCCATCTCACCACATCATAGCAGTGGGCACCAATTCCTACGTACATACATTTTGCGTCTACCGTATTCAAAAAATTGGCGCGCCCGTACCACTAGCATTGAACCATGGCTATACGGAATTTGCGATGCACCAACGCACTAATTATTTATACATACGTGAAGAGGTCATACGGGTGTCCCTGTGGAGTAATAATGGGAAAATGCCTGGAACGTAAAGGTTCGCCGTCGATTCCCAGGTGAAGATGGCTCAGGCCCATAATTCGGGATTCCAAGCACTGCCGTTGCAATATCTGACCAATGATCCATTCCTATACTATACTCTGAGAAAGTCGAATGCCAATCGAAGCATGGCAATTATTCTGGTAGCAGGAACTATAGCGAAAGTACCGCAGTTGCGTCATAAGTAATCAAGCAATCATCATGAGTGGATTGTCAGTTCACACGATCTGACGACGGATCTAACGCTCCCTGAGCTAACCATTTGTTACAGGGTGTATCAAACCTCCTTCGGTCGACGCCCCGAACCACACCATCACCTTAGGAGTCCCGATACACTCCCTAATCACCTACCATCACCTTCGGGAGCCCCTGAAAACGACCGCTCCCCTCCCCCGATGACCACCCCCCCCCACTACCATGGTTGTTTTTTCAGTATTTGATTCTGTGACCAACTGACACGCCCAACAACTACCCTCCTGCGAAACGGAGGAACGGGGGGGGATAAAGCTGGGTGATGGAACGGCAAATCATTAATTCAACTTCACAATGCTCTTTATGACAGCTTTATCCTCCACCTACCAATGAAGATGTCGCCACGATTTCCGCCACGGGCCCTTTGGTCTACTACCTACCCCTGTCCATGAATTGGGCACGACCTCCCCCTACTTCGAATATGTTCGTGACAGATGTATTACCTCGACTTCTATGTGCGATGAACAATTTCAAATATATACTCTGAGTTCTAAAGAATTGCTTGAGTATCCAACAGGCGTCACTTGAGTCGGACTGCTCCGTCTTCACCTTTTTCTTCTCATCTCTTATAGCTAAACTCAAATCTTCTACCCTTCAGTGACGGAGCCGAAAAAAAAAAAAACAACGTCTCCACAGCTAAATCATCGTGCGCACCTGGCCCAAGTTAGATGGTTCCATACTTTTGTTGTAGGATGGATAGCAAATTTAACATAACAAATTCTCTTACTCTATAATTTACTTTATACGTTAAATTCAGGTTGATTGTTGGTTCACAGAGTCTTAAACAACAATCACTGGTAAAAAGGCGGCAAGGACTACAGTATCGGAGGATATTCCCTCGTCTTTCATCGGGCTTATAATAATAGGTTTGATTCAGACCAAAGTCATGATTCTAGTATCGGCTTCTATGGAGTTTCTACAAATAGAATCGACAGCGCCCAGTTCGTTCGTCCGCGTGTATGTCGTCCGATCCCTCCATGCGACGTCCGGGTGAGTGCCTGTCCGCGTCTGTCCGTGTTGGTGTCGTCCCCGTCCAGCGCATGCTACGTCCAGGTGGGTGTCGGTGTGCGTCCGTCCGTGTCCTTCCCTTTGTTCGTGTCTGCCCTCACCCATGTGTCTGCCCGTCCGTGAGCCCCTCTTTCCGCGTCTGTCTGTGCGCGCCCTCCTGTGTCCTGTCCTTCCGTCCCTTTTACGTATCTGCTCAACCGTCTACCGCTGTCTATCCGTCTGCATACTTCTGTTTCTGCCTACCTGTCTGTCTGCGATCTCGTCTGTTCCTACCAGGGTCAGCCGTTCGTTGGTACATGAACCAGCGAGGTGGGAATCGTACTTGGGGTTGGCGAATATTAGAAGGTCGAAAAGGTTGACTGTATTGGTGGAAGTTGAGGAAGTCGTTCATAGACGGGTTGTTTTTGCAAGTTCGGGAAAAATCAAAAGTTTCAGAAAGTGTGATATTATATTAGGTTGGTCCATAAGTCTTGCAACAAACTGGCCGAATTTTGATTTTAATATTTTTATTATCTTTTTGTTCCATTCATCCAGCATGATACACCATCAATATCTACAACCTATTGCCAACGCACTAGAAGCTGTTCGACCTTTCTCGTAAAAGTCCACTGAGTTCTGATCGAAGAAAGACGGCTGTAAGGTGGATACGGAAGAACTCCGTCCGAGAGTCTCAAAATTTTCCTGAATTTTCTTAGCAAGAGGTGGTTCAACGGTGTCATAAAAAGCAAACTTTGCCTTGTTTTTCTTTCGTATTAAAAGCGTTGCAATCGAGCTGTGGACGGTTGACTTCCGCGTTGACTGCGACATCTACACGTAGGGTTTCCAGAGCTTAACTCCTCTCGTGTTCCACCAAAAATCCGAGAAGGCCCTACTTGGACGAGGTTGAACTTAGCAGTAAGAACTCCCGAAGCGTTTGAGCTGGACTACGCCGCTTGTTTATTTGTTAGCACACTGTACCCACTCCTCATCTTCGGCAAATGTGATGGATGGTCAATCGAAGAATCCATAGTAAGTCGACTTGAACATGAACGATGTCAGATCGTGTTTGGAGCTGAATCGGGCTCAAGGCACGTGGGGACCAAACTCTACTATTTTCGGATCTTCACAAGTCTTTGGAGATGCCACAGTGCTGTCTCCTTGTCGCATCGGAATCGCTCTAGCAAATGATCGATACTCTATCCAGATCCCTTTTCAACAGCGTCAGATAGAGCATCGTGATTGTCAGTCACGGGTGGTTGGAGTGTGGATTATTTCAAATAAAAAAGTCAACGCTGAGCAGAGTGAAGCGCCGGTGCACCGTGAATTGAGAGAGCGTGCCCTCGCCCATCTTCTGGCTAATCCTTGGTGTAGCATGACTTGCGGAACATTCCAAGCAGTACTCGTAAAATTCAGAAAAAAATTTGTTGCAAGACTTATCGACCAACCTAATACAAACAGTAATGGGGTGGGAATGGTGGTCGGCGGATAGGGGGGTCGTTTCAGGAGACCCCCCCCCATCCCCCTAAGGCTGATGTGGTGGTTGTGCCGTACATTAGGGATCCTGCCTGGGAAAGCGGTCGAGGGAGGTGGGACTTAGGCAAAGATTTTTGGAAAGTACCAACGCTAAGGTTGACCCTGGTCCCTGTTTGTCTGTCTGTGCGCGTCTCTCTGCCTGTCTCTCTGCTTGTCTGCAGGTTCATCTACCGCACTTCCCCTCTGTCCATCTTCACTGAGAAAGCTAGACTTCTGTCCATGAGAAAAAGAAAAATCAAAATCGCTGCTTATCTAGCTAACCTTATCATTGAACTCTCAACCTGTGGAGTATACAGTAGTAATTATCGAGAAGGGGTAGGGAGGGGGAGAGCAAGCAGTGAGCTTCTCTCACTCTGATGTATTCTATTGAAGCTTGCTATCTTTCGCTTAGCTCTTATCATGAAACTTCGACGCTGCGGTGTAGTTATGGCGGACGGGGAGGTGGCCAGGGTGTGGCGCAGACTTGAGCCTGAGAGGAGTGAAAGGGAGTGGATTGGAGAAAATGAGAATTGCTAACACCGTCCCCTAGTCCCCCTAGAAGTAATCTTTAGGGAGGTGTGGTGTGGGAGTCAGAGTCAACCGTGCGTTGCGCGGTTCTCAGCAAGGGGTTTTTGAGCATTTTCGGAAGTGGAGGAGGGTCATACTTGGGGTTGCGAAAGAGCAAAAATGTTTTGAGCGGTGTTCATATATGCGATTTATTGTGGGTTTCGCGAGGAATGAGGAGGGGGTCGTGTGGTGGCGGGTGCGAGAGGGGTTCCGCTATAACGGGTTCCCTGACAGACTTGGGGCCGAAAGATATACTGAAAACCACAAATAGACACAGTTACCCTGCTGTGGCCGGAACGATGTTACCCTCCTCTCTCGACTACCGTAGCTTAGAGGCAAAAAAATGGGCGGAGTTTGGAAGTTGTGTCTGCTTGGGTGTACAAGATCAATCCATAAGAGAGCAGCCAACGGTGCTCGCAGGGGTTGATTAGCGTATTATCGACTTACCCTGGTGAGTGGATGATGGTGGGTGGTACATCGGGGGACACCTTGCAGAAGGGATCTTTCAAACTTTAATTGCAATACACGAGCGACGGTTGGACCCTGGTAGGTGCGATTTCTGCATAATTGGTACCCCCCCCCCCCCAATTACACCAACGCCCGACTTCTCTTGTCTCATTGTTCACTTTCATTGTTCCTGTCGGGCTTGTCCCTGAACACGCTCTTCGTCAGTAGTTTCGCCTGTAACTTACCATTTCCTTTTCACTCTTTGACTGTTGATGGTCTAGATGATCTTAAGTTTTCCAGCTCACTCTAATTTAATTCATGTTTACTTTAATTGCAAGGCTTTCTTCTCCATCATTTACACCGTGTCTCTCGATCCTTTTTCATTTCTTTTCCTTTCTTCAGGCACTTCAGGTTCACTTCTCCGTTTCTGTTCTCTGTCTGCATATCGCTCATAATTAGTCTCATTTAGTCCCCAACCTTCTCCTCTGTTTATTTCCTTGCTCATGTTTGTTCTAACTTGCTTTTTTCCACAGACTATCCATTGCTTCGTCTCGGTCTTTGTGGGCAATCTGGGCTACCCAAATTACCGAGAGAGTTCGCAATCCACCGAGCGTGTATTGCTTTAGAGCGGCGATTTTGATTCACATTTTTGCATGGACAGTGGTGCTAACACAACAGTGGAGACGGACAGAGGGTGGACATAGGCGGAGACATGCAGGCGAAGAGATAGGTAGAGAAGCGAGCACGATAGGTACAAATGGGACAGACGGAAACAGCAGCAGGCAGCAAAGAGGGCAGGAAAGAAATATGCAGAGATGGGAGGGGGCAGACGTTGATGGGCAGATATCGAGGGGGACGGTGGGGGAGGACTGGACAGAGTGGGGTGAGTGCAGGCAGGTGTGAGAGAAGGGCAGGAAGAGGACGGGTAGAGATGGGAGGGGGAGGCACGCGAGGGTGAAAGAGGGAGGAGAGCGTGGACGTTCACGATACGCGGGCATACGCAATCATCACCACTTCAGAACGGTCCACGCCCGCCTGCTACATCATACAGCTCTCCCTCCCTATCTATCGTCTCTCACACTCTCCCCCTCCTCTCACTCGTGTCTGCCCACCCCTCCCTCCTTCCTGTCTCGCCCTACCCTCCCCGTCAGCTTCCTCCCGCATGTTCCCCCTACTACCTGCCCATCAACCGTCTCCTCCCTCCACCCCTCTGTATATGTCGGTATTTACCTGTCCCGAATCTGTCCACGTCTGTATCTGCATGCCACTGCTCGCCTTACCGGACCCGTCCCCTACCATGCCTGCCCTTCTGCCACTCCGTCCATCAATCTGTCCTTCCACACCTAAGTCTACATTATTGTGTGGTATAACTGTCCAAATTACGTTTCAGAATGAGGAGACCAAATTTGCTGCTTCAGGAGATCTTTGTCGTTAATGTCGCCCCGACTCTCGGAAAGTTTCTAGGCTATTTGTCACCCACACAAATGAAAAGGAACAAAAGATAGTATCAGAAAGGGGGAAAGAAGTAAACAGAGGTGGAACAACTATGAGAAAGGCAGGAAGAAATAAGACATGGAAAAGGAGAGGAATTTTTATGGAAAGGGCAATGAGTACAGTGAACAAGAGTCACATTTTACCCAACGAGATAAAGAAATCAAAAAATTAGGAGAAAATAGAAAGAAATGGAAGAGAGCAATGCGAAGCAGGAAAATTAGAATGATAATTAGAACGAGATAGATAATATATGAAGGCAAGGTCTGGAATTTCTGATTGAAATTAGGCTTCTCCCCGAGAAAAGAGCAGTGGTATGCAAGCGGAAAGCACCTACACAACTTCCGGGACGATTTAACAAGGCCGAGGCGCTAAAGCTCTAGGATGCAGCATTGCCCCGCCCAACACCACTTGAGCCCGCCCAGCGAACTTATCGTCGTTCCTGGTCCTTCTTTTTTTATTATTTAACTGTGACCCCCGGACCCTTGCTTAGACATACTGCAGTTAAAAAGGCCACTTATATTGAGTCGTAGAAAAATAGCTCCTAAGTATTCATTTGAAACGGTCACCGGAAAAGGCGTCAATCAACCCCAAAAAGGGAAATGGGAGAAATTGCGAAGGAGATCATTAGGAAATGCTAGAATTCAAAGAATGAGACCGACAGAAGATTCTAGAAACAAAGAAGGAACAGGGAAATTTTTCGAAAAGAGCAGGCTTGATAAAAAAAAAAGTAGAAGTTGAGTTATAGTAAAGACAAATGTGCATGAGGATATGAAATAAGCTATGGAAAGGATGAAATCCCTTGAAAAGGGTTAGGCCGATGTCAGACTTTGCGAATCGCGCGATTCGTCGGCGTTGCGGTGCGGTCGCGGCCAAGTGAATACTCAATTGACTGTATGCAACGGCGACCGCGCGCAGGCAAAAGTCGAAATCGCGCCAAATCGCTAGAAGAGATCGCGCGTCTTCGCAAAGTCTAGAGTATCGCTCACCTCTTTTCAAGAGATTTATGCTTCCAAGACTAAAAATTACGAGTATGTAGCCCAAAGCGAGTCGAAAAGCGGAAAGACCTGAGTCAAAAACGTGGAAAAAAAGAGAGCAAGAGCGAAGGGAAGATAGAGAGGATCGTAACACAGCGCTGGGTGATCTCATTCTGTTGTTATAGAAAAAGACCCTTAAAAGGTACATCCATTGATTAGAGCTGCTAAGAGGAAGCCATCAAGGGCGCTCCTGCAGAAGGGTAGAGGTGGGTGGCAACGAAGTGATCACGAAACTAGCAAATCAAGGAAGAGCATCGACAGAAGGATTTTCAGTAAAAAGTAGCAGAGCAGACAGAAAATTCCCTAGAAAAGCCGCAGCAAGGAAAAAAGCAGAAGTAGAGGAGCCGTACAAAGACAATGCATGAACATGTATTTTGGCTTTCAATTAGCTCTCGTCCTCTTCTGCCTCAAACGTTTTGCTCTGTTTCGCGCTCTTCGCTCCTAACCGGCTTCCCGTCACCCGTCCGTTCTCCAACATCGCCTTGCAATATTCTCTAGAAATTTCCATGGAGTTTTACTAACTTTAAAATGTTCGATTGTATTAGGACACGTCGCCCGTATTTCTACAAGCAAGCAATTTCAGTGAAATTTTTTGCCGGACAGTATATAATCCTACACTGCTAAGTGAAGACAATAAGAAGGACAGAAGGCCAGACGTCGTGGAGAAATCAGATAAGACTAGGAGAGACGGTAACAGATCAGGTCGGGCAGGGATCAGACTATTGACATAGATGCGGCAGAACGGCAGACCAGGTAAACACGACATGACACAGGTGAGGATGTAGACCACAGAGTAACGGATCACGCGACAAGAATATGTCAGGGGATACGGCAAGGTGCAGAGCAACACGGAGGGGGGGGCAGCAGCCAGAGAGGACTGAGGGCACAGACCGGAAGGGCGACACACTGGTAGAGGCAGACACGAACAAAGGGAAGGACACGGACGGACGCAGACCGACACCTACCTGGACGTAGCATGCGCTGAACGGGGACGACACCAACACGGACCGACGGACACAAGGACAGGGACTGACGCGGACAGACACTCACCCGGACGTGGCATGCGGGGCGAACTGGAACGACAAACACACGGACGGACGAACAAGGCGTCCCGGGCGATGTCGCTCCACTTCTACAGGACTATCCATAACGCGAACACTCGGACCAAGATCGCCCATTCGGATCTGAAACAAGTCTACTTCACCTGAAGCGAAGAAACTAACGAGGAAGTTTCCATCAGTACCTATGGTCCTTGCCGGATTGAGCTGTGGACCTGGCGAGAGCTGGGCGTTACGCCAAACTTGTGCTTGGTCCACGCATTTGTCGCGCACCTAAGAATCAGTTCCTTTTAGAATTTTGAAAAAAATATGAACTTATTTGCGTGAGAATTAAAAAGATTTTACTCACCTATCACAGGATATGCGACAGCGCGCTCGGTGAGGCCGCGATGTCAGACTTTGCCAATCGTGCGACTCGCTAGCGTCTGCGGTCAGGTCGCGGCCAGTGAATCACTCAATTAGCTGTACCGCCCACGCCGACCGCGGACGCTTAGCTATCGCGCGACATGAAGACGATTCGCAAAGTCCGATAATCGACTGATCTGTGGATACCATACAGCTTGATCGCACCTACTGCCACAACCTGGAAAGCAAACAATATACATCTGAGAGTTAGAGAGAAATGGGAATCGGTTGGAGCTGTGAGCAGCTCACTAGTACGGGGAACATTGCGACCACAACAATGCCAGTATTTGGGCGAAGAGTTTCAGAGTGACTGAACACAAAATTACAAAGTGTCAATATTACTTCTTCTGGGCTCTCGACTACTAAGCGGAGGGACACTGCGGTGCAAACAGTTCATGTGAACTGCTGCAATACCAACTTTGTTCAAGGGAGTCCTTCAGAGCCATGGCAAAGTAAAACCGTTGCGCCTGGCCTGATTTCAAAATTAACGACCCCACATCCTCCCTAAAGGTCTCCATAAGTCCGCCCTGTTACTTCTTTAAAAAATCGTAAAGGTAACCACCCTGAATTTTTTCTAATTTCACAAAAATTTCTGTTTTGAGATATTCTCAGCTGAATTCTAACGATTCTTTGGGGTTTTTGTATTTTTTCCGAAGTATCTAGCCCAAGTGAAAGGGTTTGTCTCTAGAGGAGTGATGAACATCTAAGTTTATGTAATTCGATCATGAATTAGATATATCTGAACGGAGGCTCTGTCTGGGGGCGGGGGGGACATTTTAAACAAGCACTCTATCACCGGAGAAAACGCTTTGTTTGATTTAATAAAATGCAAACAATGTTTGTCTGCACCCTCACTCGGCGAGATAGTGATAATTCCCCGTCAGCCCGTTGCACTGCTCTATACCATTGTGACCATGTCTAATAAAGGTCGATCATGTTTATACACGGTTCACAGTATGTCCAAACATGCTAAACGTGGCTAACATTGTAATTTTCATATGTGCCGATGGCTTCATCGCCAGTTCATACTTATGTTTTTTTCTTAATCTTTCTTAAGCAAATAGACACCAGGCTGTCACGAGGAGGTGGGGTTAGTTCTTTCAAACGTTCTTATTGCAATGAAGTGATTTTCGCGATTCTGAATGCCCTAGATTTCTTGTGCAAAAATGTCCCCCCCCCCTAAGGACATGAGCGCCCATCTGAATTCTAGCCCTGTCATAAGCATTTTGTGGCCATTGATGCGCTAATGTGCAGCTAAGGCATGCCTGCGAAACTGGAACCGTCGCCCTACTTGCCCCCACCGCACTGGAGTTTTGCATTACTAACGCTGTACTTTGGAATTTCGCTAGCCTTTTTCTGAGCTAGATCATCTTGAATTTTAAATATACTCAATTTAGCATAGGAAAACATCTCGAAACTCGATCTCGATGAAAGAAATACATAGCAATAATTGCGAGCCCTGAGAATCCAATTTATTCAACTCAATGCCTTTGACTCCTTTGTTAGAAATCAAGAAGTATGCTGAAAGTGGAAGTGAGAAGATTCAAGGCCTAGTAATCCATCAGAGATGAAATAAATAAAGAAAAATAGGTGCAAGTGCATCTTCGATGGGCATATTGATTTTCTGAAGACGGTAGGCGCGTACTGTATGCGGGGACCGGTGTGACGTTAGGTCATAACCGCAGGAAAATGCAAAGAAAATTGTTCTTGCTAGTAGAACTTCAGCAGAGATAATGGCATAAAGATAAGGATAGAGTAATAAAATTCTCAGGTAAAAGATCAATCGTGAAAAGGATTGAATGGAAGGATGGAATTGAATACTGTCATAATGTCCCTGAGAAACACGCGACAGCCCCAATACAGGAGAGCAGGATGGCATGGGTGGGAATTAAACTTGGAGGTAGAGTGAACGGGATGGAACCATGGACTTTATTCTCCGTCCAGACACCAGACTGATTCCAAGATAATATCTGAAGGCGACCCTCTTTTCCGAACAACTGTTGAGTAACATCCACAGTAACCCAAGACAGGCAAGACGGTGCTACCATCTTAAACCGGCAGCGATGAGGAGGCCCTCGAGAAAAACTTCCTATGCGAGTTTCGGCCGACTTCTGAGAAGGAACTTCAAGAAAATATTAAATATTTGGGATAGGGGCTCTATACAAGTGGGGTGGGCACGCCCAGCTTTTCACGCATGTCAAGTGACTGCCCTCACCCCCACCCCCTAGATTGGCTACACTCCCCCTGGCTCACGAATTCCCCGATTCTCGTGACAGTATAGTAGCGGGCAGCAGTCCCACTTACATACATTTCTGTTCAAAAAATGCGGCGTGCCCACCCTACTTGTATAGCACTTGGTAATAAAAAACTGCTACACTACTACACTACGATACAAGCCCATTACTGAACAAATGGTCTACTCCTAGTATCCAAAGGCTTCAAACCGGTTTTAGAAGTAAAAATATAAAAAATGCAAGTTAAATATAGAGGCATAAAAGTTGAAAAAAGGCACGAAGACTACCCGCCTGCACTCGGGGTCAATAATCAATCGGCCACCCCGTTCGCCCACCCGCCTTTTCCCGCCCTTGTGAACTTCGATTAACCCGGTCAAATCCCGTAGGGTTGCTGAAAAGGAACAGTCCAAGTTGACGATTGACGAGTAAAAAAAAGCTCGGTGACCCCAAGAGTCAACTGCAACACAACTGTTCACTGGGAACGGATAATAAAAATGAATGTACAAATAAAAGCTAAAGTTCTTTACCGAAGAAGACCTGGGGTGATAGGACCAGGTAGGTCAGTATCGTATTAAGTCGATAAAATACATGAGGCCAAGCCGTTCACACCCCTGTGCAAATCGATTTCCAAGGACCGATTCCATGGCAGGGTCAACCGTCACGTCCGACCGATTTCGAAAAATTTTACGACCCCCCCCTACCCCCACAAGGTCAACCCTTTAGCACCCTCGCCTGTCATCGCCATCATGGGCTCATTCTGTAGTACTCGATTCTGATTTCTGAGACGCAATCGACACCAGCCCAAACCCGCCACTGTTTTCCTCCAAAAAATACCGTCGAGCGGGGGGGGTATATTGCCTATTCACGAATTATACGTACGGCAAAATTTAAGCGCGCCAACCAACTGCACCATCACCTCCCTTACTGTAACATTAACGCTACCTCGCGAAATACGACCCCCTTTTCCACCCCAAATACGACCCCCGCCCCTCGGACTTTCGTCCAACGCACGGTTGACCCTGTTCCATGGTAGCCATGTATTGAGTAGCAACGATCCACTAACCATTTAACCCTGAGATCTCGCCATGCATCCAACTGTTTCTGGTTTTTGCCATGACTTAGCTCTCACTCATGTGTCATGACGTCAATCGAATAAATGTAAATTTTGCTGCACCAAAAAATGGTAGAAACCAGGCGTCACCTACGCTAATACTACGAACAAACGGGGGGGGGGGCGGACAGGTTGAGTTTGGTAGGAGGGTGTATAGGTCGGGAATGGGAGCGCGCGGGGAGCAAAAATTTGCTGTTTTAGCCGTGTAATTACCTCCGTCCCGTCACGAGCAATTTGGGCAATTTGGAGGGAAAAAGGGCGGAGTTTGGTGGGTTGAGTGGTACCAGAATTAAATACTATAGAGAGGATGATGGTGGTCGAGGTGTGGAAAAGGGGGTCGTACCAAGTCCACCTTGGGGGAGGGGGGTCGTAAAAATTTTTTGAAAAAGTAACAACGATAGGACCGACCCTGGTTACAACCATGATGGCGAGGAAGTCATGAGTCACATACATTTAGAAAGTTACGGCGCGAATCGTAGGGGGGCATTGTGATCCAGTCAAGTGGCTTCCCTCATCCCCACCCCTGACTGTGCTTTCACTCCTGGTCACGAGGCCGACTTCAATAAAACCTGTAGCGTCAGGGGTGTAGGCCAGGCTAGGGCTGGAGGGTGCGGGCAACAACGGATCCGCTCTTACTGGATGAGCGCCAGTGTACTCTCAAGTTCAAGAACTCAATCCGGATCCGCTGTGTTGATGTAAAAACAGGGCGACTCACCCAGCCTAGCGGCACAATCGACAAACTTCTTCCATGGAGATCCGCTGATTTCCCCCGACGGAGGGGGGGGGGAAGGGGTATTATAATAGCTTCACTGGAGATGTGAAGTCGTAAAGTTTGACTGGCATTGGTAATTCACTGTATAGTACAATATGCTTTCAAATACCTCTACGATGATTTCTGCTAAATGCCAATAGTAATAGCTTCACGACAAACTTAATCAGTGTCCAAGCTTCACAAGTGGACCATTACTACTATGAAAGTACTTTAGCGGTAGAGAGATAGTAGCAGCAAGCGGCTCTGTTCACCTTCTACACGATCCTAGGGATCAAATCCGGGATTGAACGCCGTAAATGCAAAAACTACGCTTCGATCCCTTGGTTTGCTTCCATTATATCAGGGTTCTCTGGAAGGACAAAAACCTTGACTTGTATATTGGCTGGCTGCTCAAGTCGTCGTATAGGCGAAATCGCGGTCGGTCGCGGGAGACGGTCAAGAGTCCCCCGCGACCGCGCCAAAGCTAGGCCACCGCGCGCGACATCGCGGTGTTTCTGCAATTCGCTGAGTTCAGTACTCCTCTCCAGAGTATAAAATTGGGAAAGTAAATTGTGAACCAACAATAGAAAACAATAAGCAACATATTTCGCAGTATTAATGAGCAAAAACTGACTTTCTGAGATATTGATTTTCCATAGTAATCGGCCCCAAAACTTCCTGAACTCAGAAAAGCGACACTAAGATATCCGGTACCTAATAGAACCCAGAAATACATGAAGCTGTGCCTCTAGCCACTAGGCGTAACAATACCTCAACACATTCAAAAATCGTTTAGCAATTTTACTTCTCTTATGTCAGCATTAAACAAGAAAAACGAAACATTGATTCAACACCCGTCAATGTTATACAGAAATGGCTGTGATTACATATAGCAGAATAAAATGAATACACATAAAAGAGATTATCAATGATGATGATGATGATATCAGCGAAACAATTCCTTGATGACCATACTAAGCACAAGATCAATTCGAGGGCGCTGATGCGTCTCCATTTATGATCAATTAACTAATTTCTCAAACACAAATACTTCAAACGATAACACTTGGACAAAAAAAAATCACCGACTCCTAAAAGAGTAATATAGTAAGTTATAAACCTATCACGCAGTAACTGATTTCTAACTGTAGCTGCATCTACACTCCGCGAACATGCCGACAACCGACGTCCGCTACCTGGTTGTTAGCTGCATCACTTCGCAGCAAATGCAGCGCCGTGCACGCGACTGACTTTGGCCAAATCTGGGTAATCCTTGCAATTGCAGCCGACAGAGCCTGAAGAGGCTGTGTAGCCTGGAGCCCTTGCGGACAAGGCTGCGCAACAATCAATAACCATGTCTTGCCTAGGAAGCCAGTCGACGGTTATAAATTCTACAAGTGTAGGTGCAGATTGAAGACAAATACAACAAATAACGGAGGACAACGCACAGTTCGATCGGTTCAGAGGAGAAATACCTGCTATTATATAGATCCCGCAAACAATATAACAAAAAGGATAACACGGCACATAACTGTGCACTTAACAATAATCCATAGGGGTATCGAACAGGAGAAAACAGCAAATCAATCCATATCCGAATCATCACCAACGTGGTATATACGCTCGAATCCAAGGAATCGCCGTGTCACAGCGCCAGTCTTTACAATCAGCTTTCCTTGGTTTTTCGGATCTCGTGATTTGAAACCGGTTACCTGTAATGCGTCTGATGAATTGTGGAGGACATCGTACCCGGCCTTGATTAATTCCTCTATGATACGCCAAGGGCGGAAGTGGTGTAGTGGCAAGTGGCACGCTTACCACGCGAGCGGTCCGGGGATCAAATCCTGGGTCGTGAGTCGCCCGGGCCAACCAAGCCTTCCATCCCTCCGGGGTCGGTTAATTGGTACCAGACTTGTGACTCAATGGGCCTATTGATATCGACATCAAAATTTTTGTTTAACCGGACGATAGATACCATTCTAATCGATATCAAGCTTAGAAATCCTGGTTAACATGTGCGATATTTGACCCTGCGAAAGCGCAAGTCTGCTGCAACGCCTCAACCTGCTGCACCACAACTGCTCACATTTTGCATTACGCGGTTTTCGTGAATAATTGTCAAAACGGCGCAACAATTATGCTTTCACGAACATCCATGAATCAACATAACAATTGCGGGCCAATAATACAGGGAAAAAATCCAAATATTTGTGAAACCACCACTCTCTGAACTCTTAAAACAAAATGGGGTCCAAAAAAATCTTCAAATCAAAGATTCAAAAAAAAGAAAAGAGAAAAGTTGACCACCCACCAAATGCTTTTCAATGACGTGCTCAGCAA
>MU890470.1:0-10319 GCA_036418205.1 Ostertagia ostertagi
GTAACGGAATATATTATACTTTCGCCATAATTTCACTTCCTTCCGAGGTGATATTGAAGAGCGGCCCTTGTGCTCTGATAACACTTGAAAAGCTCCGCCACTTCCCGTGCATACCTTGAACTCTTTCCAATCGACTTCAGAATACACTCGTCATTGAGTGTAACACGGCCGACCAGGCTTTGTGGTTTTTTCTCATAGAGCTAGACAACCAAGCTGCAACCAAATAATTGCTATTTTTTGAAAGATAGTCCTAAGATCCATTGCAAAATCTAGGCCAACCTCGCTCCTATCGGCGCTCTCCGTGGGCTTATAAGAGCAGGAGCGATTCAATATATCGTCAGTGAGTTCCGATTTTTCCAGCTATAAAGGCTGTTGAATGTTACTGCAGAAATGCTCTAAAGAGAGAATCGGTCGCCGCTTACATACGTTTCACAGTGAATTTCTCAAAGCAATCCGGAAAGATTTTGCAAGATGGGAAATTTGCAAGTACTTTTCCGACGACCCTCTAGGAACCCGTGATCAAGTGGAAGGATCTAAGAGTATGAACTATTTTTGAACACCACTACAGCAAAAAAAGCTCAACATTTGTTTGAATGATTGCCATAGTTTAGAGAATGGGTGGAACCAGCAACACAACAAAATCGTTGATTAATCTGCATAAGGTGTTAGTGTGGGTCGATGGCGGATGCAGGTACACTTGCTAGACTCCTATGAAGCTGTGCAGGAGTAAGGCCTATGCCATGAGTTGGCTGCATCGCCAACTATTCCCAACTATAACAGGGTAGCTCGCTTTCGCCTACGGATATTTTGGTGTATAATTGTAGAAGGGGAAAAGATAGGCCGTGATTTGTTGATGGCTTTCTAACTCATACAATATTTTATCGAATATTTATTACACATCTCATGCAAAGATAACAAAAGTAAAGTACTGCTCAAGCCCAATCATAAATATATCGGATCGGTTCGGGCATTCTGTGTATGTAGTTGTACGGAAAGCGCTATGGGAGCGCTAGCTCGAATGCCAGATAGCTGGCGCCTGCCGTTGCATAGGCCAAATGCTCGCGTCTAAATGCATGGTCCGGGATTTTTGGTCGAAACTGAGCTTTCCCCCGAGAAAAGTGCAGCGTTACGTAAGCGGAAAGGACATACACAACTTTAAGCATGATTCGAAAGGCCAATGCACTAAGGCCTTATAATAGTATGTTGCACTTGCCCTACAGCACCATCGAGCCCGCCCACAAATCAGGCTAACAGGTAGTTCGCTGTGCTGCTACTGGGGAGAGCGTTTTATTTTTGACCTCTTCGACAGTTTCTTCCCGTTTTTTCAATGTTGGCGTTACACTTCACATCTCTAGTTCAATTTAGTATCACAAGTGAAAATTGAAAAACAATATCACAAATAAATCATGTGATGTGGTTTACTTCGATTTTTCTAAAGCCTTTGATAAGTTGACCATACTAAACTTTTATTTAAGTTAGATCAGCTCAAGTTTCATCCTTTAGTTTGTAGATGGATAAAAAATTTTCTTTCTTCAAGAACGTTTCAGGTCCGAATTGGGTCTACGTTTTCTAAGGTAATGGATGTTAAAAGTGGGGTGCCCCAAGGTGGTGTTTTATCACCTATTCTTTTTGCTGTATATACTGCAGAGCTTCCCGGTCTACTGGAAAGATGTGGTGTTGTTTGCAAACAATTTGCAGATGACATTAAGGTTTATAGGAAGTTGGAAGGCATTGATGACACAATAAGAATTCAGATGGCTCTAAATTGTATTTCTGATTGGTCAAGTCAATGGAATTTACCCCTTTCTCCTAAAAACTGTTTATATGAGGATTGGTGTTTCTAACATTGCAAACACCTACTCTCTTGGCAGTGTGATGAAGTCTCTTCAGTCAAAGATCTTGGTTTCATTATGACAATAAGCTGAGTTTCTCTGATCACTATGCGGCCATCACCAAAAAGGCTCTGTTTCGTACATATCCATAAAGTCTTCAAGGGTTTGGCGATAAGTGATAAAGATGTCCTAATAAAAGCTTACAAAACGTATATCCGTCCCATCGCGGAATGTGGTACAACGGTCTTCTGCCCTCATAAGAAAAAGGATATCCAGTTACTTGAAAAAATCCAAGATAATTTCACTCGAAAACTATTTATTAGGGCTGGTGATGCTACTTACGCTCGTGTGCCTCAACCGAATTCCAGAAATAGAAGTTACCAATTGCATAGTTTAAGTTCTCGTAGAAAAGTTTATGACGCTTGTATGGTGTTTAAGTTGTTATCCGGTATTGCCCGAGTTGATGCATCCAAATTTTATGTCAATAGAACCAGAGGAGGGCCTGAGAAAATTTCATATGCAACGCCAAGAACTAACGTGAGGCTCTATAGCTTCACCTGTCGTGCGGGGTCTATATATGCTTCTCTTAAATCTAATGTGGCACTCGTCACTCCCACTTTTGTGCTTTTCAAACGCCTAGCTAAGAAAAATTTGTTGAGCTATAACTAGGTTATCTATAAGGAAAGATTGTTGTACTGTTGCTCATTTATCGTTGTTTCCCACGACTGCCTTATGCGTCGTTTCAAATAAATAAAATAAATAAATTACACACCAGTATAATTCCGGACTTTACGTCTCCATGTTTCTGATTAGAATTCAGTGGTTCCCCGACTTTTGAAAGTTCCAGTCACACCGGGTACCATTCATCTGGTGTCCTTTCTATCAAACTACGTGAGAGATTTTTCTACGTCTTCCATTTTCATTAACTTTCATCATCGATTTTCAGAGTCACACTTTCCATTATTTACTAGATTCCTTCCAAATGCACTCTCGGCTAAAGAGCTTCTCTGCGATTTCTAGAAATTCCGAAGAACGCTCATTGTATTTTTTTTGCGTACCGTAATGGCGAAAGAGTGGTGTGAATACCGCGATACTCCGTCCCGAGGACGAATTAAGCCTACTGGCCATTAAAATAACGCGCGTCAAATCTTCGGCGTCTTAGACCTCTGATGATCCTCCTGGTGACCTCGCTTGCCCACTCACTTTTACGGTTTAAATATCTTAGCTGATCTTCAACTTGTTGGGTTTCCTCAGACAGAGAGCACAAGACGAGTTATGTTCTCGACCTTTGCAATGGTAGAACCTTGAGTGGGTTTTCTTTACCGCTTTCTCTCGTGAGCAGTAATGGTCTAAACATTATGTGCAGCGCCCAGACTAACCCTTATATTCGTTGCGTTCTCGTACGCGTGGATAGATGGGACAGGAATCAGAATAGTGGTCTCCCAATTCCACAAAATGCGTAGGACGTCGCTCATCCTCATCGTCCTGGTTGTCAATGCGTGTTTTTTTGAATCTGCGGGGCCTGCATCGTTTGCCCTCCGTTTTGGAAATTATTATTATATTAGTGCTTCCTTCGTGAAGATCGTGTAGTAGCCATCCAATCCTTTCCAATGATATTTAAGGCGTCCGAAATGATGACCTTGAGTTCTGCAGCGTTCACAATAAGGTCCCCCTGTTAGTGATGTTTCACAGAGAAGTTCCCACTTGAAAGGTTGGGTTATCTCAGTGGCGAAATTGGCGCGGAGGATAGCTCCAAGCGTCCTATAGGTGCGAGCGGGTCAAGAGAAAAATAAGCTCTAATTTCTTAGAGTATAGTTCGAGTACTGATGTATTTGAATGTACTCAGTATAAGAACACTATCGTCTCTGATAATAGGCAACAAATTGGGGAGCTATGGTTCCAGAGAAGTTACAGGTATACATTCAGAGATGATCTTACGATGCAGCTGTATTTTATCCAGGAGTGTACCAATGGCTAAAGCGGGTGGTTGTACGCGAATTTCGAACATTCTGAATTACTTGCCTCCTCCATGACCTGAATATTCGCGTTGAAAACCATTCGCACGACTTTCGAATAATCCTTTCCTTGAAAAAAAAAAACACAGAAAAAGAAAGAAAAGGCTTTTTGGAAGGGATTCAAGCCTTAGAATTTGCCGTAAACGGGAGTAGCGGAGGCAAATCGAAGACTGAAAATGTATTGATTTTCGCGCTTTAAAGGACGAATTCACGATTAGAATGAAGGTCGAAGAAGGAGTAATTCACCTAGTTGAGGGACCCGCGGACCTCCTGAGGGTGCGGACTGAAGCGCAATTGGCACGAAAGAGTTGACCTCGGCGACCTATTAAGGCTCAATCTTGGCGCGGTGGGCCAGTGCACGCCCACCGATCATCTGATCACTCGCCGCAGGTCTATACGTGGCGAGTGATTAGATAGGTGAGAGAGCGTAGTGTTGAAGAGGGCACAGCGATGAGAGTCGCATCAATGCTCAAATCAACGGGCAAGGAAGGGGTCCCATTTCTCGGGTTCTGGGCCGTTTCTCATGGTTTTCCTTCTTTAGTGTACCACTCACCATCGCTAATTTGAAATGGGTTGCCCTTTTCCAGCGTGAATTCGTCCTTTAAATATCGCACCTTACGTCTTTTGGCGCGAAATCGATGGGCACGCAGTGCGGTCCATGTTCGGGATGATCAGTAATGGCGTAGCCAACTTGGCCGGCAACGAGGTACCTCGCCTCAATAACCAGAAATTGTGCAATTGCAGAAATTGCGTTGCGCCACGTGGTAAATTCTCGATGAAAAGGTGACATCACGTGTGCTCAAAGATGTCCTTGAATCGATGCCACGTTAATGCCACGTCAATTTCTGCAGTTGCACAATTTTTGGTTATTTGAAGGCAGGGTTAAACATGACAGGAATGGAAACCAATCGTAAGTAGTCGCGATGAGTTAGTGAAAAGCTGCACTTTCGCTCCAATTGTGGATTTCAGCGAACCTTGCACAGTTCTGCGGTAAAAGTGAGATCCATTTGAGTGTAACCCAAGTTTGCTTATTCTAACCCAAGAATTTCGCTCTCCTCGAAGTTCTGAGAGACGAAGAGAACACTGTCATCTTCCACTCTCTGAAATTGCTCTTGGACCAGTGTAGAGTCTGCTTCGAACGGTATTATCTTCTCTTGTCCTGAGATTTTTCGAGTGATCTGATTTCGACGGGCTTGGCGATCTGTTCTGATAATACACTCCTTTCAATTCTATTTCCTACGATTAATCGTCAACCAGGGATCAGGATCACTACCCTTACAGTAAATAATTCGAATATCCCGCTCCGTAAAGAAAATGGGTGAAAGGATAGCGGCACGCATCTGCTTCCATTGTACCATTCTATTGCTTTGAATGCGAGTTAGCCCAAGTCATGATTCGCGGGACCATTCAGTAAAGTAGTTTTTTTTAATCTCCAACAATATGGTACTCATAACCTGACTCGCTGTACGGCTCGAAGGCATGGTTGGCCCTCGGAATGATCCAGGATCGCGTCCAAAAGGCGAGCGCGTAACATCCCAGCAACCAGGGTCAACCCTATCGTTGTTACTCTTCGGAAATTTTTTACGACCCCCCCCTTCAGGGGTGGTTTGATACGACCCCCCCCCTTTGTATGTAACACTTGTGTAGAGACAGTGTTTACCATCAATATTTATTTCTACGTAAGTCATTAAAGATGAAACTTTAGCAAAATCCACGACAGAAATTCATCGCTGCTTGCAAACACGAAAAAATGAGATGCATTCAAAGATATCCGTGTACTCCAAAGGGTTACCAAACTAGGAGATGAAATAAGCTGAACCAGTGACCGTAATATTGACAACATTACCTGATAAAAACTTATAAGAAGTCAGAAAAAATTATCGCTCCAATTGAAATAGTGAAATCCTTCACGTTCTTCAATTGCAACACAATTTTTACACCCCTCTTTCTAAGGCTATAACTTCCTTCATATTCGAGCTTCTGCGCCGAAGTGATTTGATTTGGAAAATTCAAATTATTCTCTCTCCAACCATGGGTAAAAATTCTTCGAAAGTTAATTTAATAAAAATTTAGTACGTTGTTACTTTTTTCTGTTTCTTATTTTCTGTGGGCACAGGCCCCCGGGTAAACCCTTTTTTTGCTTGACCATCAAACATCAATCTTCCTCAAAGTCAATTCATTGGGAAGCTGAACACGTATAATAAACTACAGGATTCAAGCTTTCTAACGAGCACCCAAGCGTTCCTGAAAGATCAGTAGTTCAAAAATTAGTCCCGTTGTTACTTTTTTGGGGGTTTGCGTTACTATTTTTTTGGAACCGCGACTTTTTGACCTTCAAACGATCATAACTTCCTTCAAAGTCATTCATTTGGGAAGCTGAACACGGTATAATAAACTACAGGATTCAAGCTTTCTAACGAGCACCCAAGCGTTCTGAAAGATCAGCAGTTCAAAAATTAGCCCGTTGTTACTTTTTATTTTGAGGGTATTCTTCAAGCCATTTTCTCGAAAACGCGAGTTTTCTTAGGTTTCACTGCCCGTAACTTCTTGGAAGACCAATTTTATGTTTAATTAGGATGTGCTAGAAGCTCCGAGCATGCGCTTGCACTACATCCCTTGCCTTGGTGCGCGCCACGCCTCGGGCGCCCTTCTAATTCGCTGATTCATTTGAAAGCTCATTTAGAGGGAATCGTGGTTTATAGATGCTAGTATCAGTCATCTTACGAAAACGTAACGTGCTGGCTATTATCCGATATTACCAAGAATCCCACTGTCGGCCACCGAGAGGGTACGTACCCCCCTCCCTCCAAGCTCAACTGAGTACGACCCCCCGTTGTTACTCGTAACAAATAAGGCGTAATAACTTCGTAGGTGACCCTGCTTGCCCACTATACGATTCCGCCTATCAGTTTTACGTGGACGAAAAAAATAACAAAAAAAAATAGTTAGTTAGTCCATTTTCTCTCGATTTAATATAATCCTTTTGGCGATTAGTCGAGAGCACATCTGCCTTGAAAGTAGTGTTTTGGTAAGGTCTCACCTCTTTGGACAACTGCTGTTCTGCTTTGTGAAAACGCAAAATAACGCCATCGTATCTTTTACTGCACATCGGAATCCGATTTGCAGTACATATTATGAACTGCGTGGCGCATTCCCGAAATGAATCGATCAAAAAGTTATAGAATGCGGTGTTCCTTTACATGCTTGACTGCGCCCACTATTGAACGCATCGCATCGAGTGGAACTTTTTGATTTTAGCCCTGCCGTTGAGAGCATTCAACCTCCTTTCTGTCGCAAGCCTTCATCCACTTTTCTTTCCGAGGCTTGTGTCGGGCCAGCACTACACTTGTTGTCCTCATTTCCCCGCTCTGCTCGTACCCTCGCTTCTGACCTTTAACTGTTTCTCATCTGGTTTTACACCACACTCATGGTTTTCCAATAAACTCGCCGCTTCCATCGGGGTACGCAGCCCACTTCAGGCCAAATCCAGCATGGAATCCACACATGATCATTCCCTCTTTAAAGGACGAATTCACGATGAAAAAGCAACCCATTTCAAATTAACCTAGGGATGGTGAGTGGTACACGAAAGAAGGAAGAACCATGAGAAACGGCCCAGAACCCGAGAAATGGTACCCCTTCCTTGCCCGTTGATTCGAGCATTGATGCGACTCTCATCGCTGTGCCCTCTTCAACACTACGCTCTCTCAGCTATCTAATCACTCGCCACGTATTGAACTACGGCGAGTGATCAGATGATCGGTGGGCGGAGATCGCCGGACCCGCCAGCTTTGAGGCATGATAGGTCGCCGAGGTCAAATTTTTCCATGCGAATTGCGCGTCAGTTCGCACCCTCAGGAGGTCCGTGGGTCCCTCAACTAGGTCAGTTTCCCTTTCTTCGACCTTCATTCTAATCGTGAATTCCTCCTTTAAGAACCCACTGATTTTTAATGTTCGACTTTTTCAACATTCATAGCTATCAGAACTAACCCACCCTTCTGTTTTCATAGCGCGCCAAGATGCAAAGTAACAAATAAAACATTTTTGCCTTAGCGCCGATTGTGGTTGACTCTTACTCGCCCACAATGAGCAATTTCTGTGCACCTGCGCATTCAAAATCATTTTTCTGTGTGGCAGCTGATGACGTCTCACAATTTTCCGACTTGTTGACTCCGGACAGAATTATAGATATTTGCACCCACTCCACTTGAAGGCACCCCTCCTACGAGTTCAGGTCCATCAATCTATTTTGTGTAGAGAGATCTATCCTGACATTAGATTAGAAATTCTTCTCCTCCTGTGAGGAGTACAGCCTCGTTTTTTCTTTGGCACTGATTTTAAAACTTCAAAAGTTATCTACATTTGAGTTGATGAATGCTCGCTTTGATGGGCTTCTATATTTCCAGTCATTTTGAGGAGGCTCTAACCTCCATAATTAGTCATCGAAGTTCGCTGTTTAACTTCTGTTAGGTTACTTTCATACTTGTTCAACATTTCTTAGTTTTTGAAAAGTTCTATCCTTTTTCGAAGGTTTTTGTCCTTTTATCGTAGCTAGGCGAGGCTCGGTGTCTATTGGTGGACGTCCCACAACTGATTCCTTGCGCTGAAAGCTTTGCGCTCATTTTTGACCCGCTGTCAAATAGCTAATGAAGCCATTCTCAGCTAAAACTAGTTTACAAGTCGGAAATCTTACCACACCGGTCGTTCTCAACACATATAATCCAGAATCTTATCAGTATATGTACAACACTGTGATGTCGAGTGTCCTTAGCTGCCTCTGCATTCGACCTGCACTCCCAGTCAGAGTATCCTAAGTCGAAGTATGCCATCTGATACCTATGATTCAGGTGCAGGGCCTCGCGGTAGATGACGCAAGGCAAAAACCTGATTGCATATGTCTGGATGTAGGACAACAATGCCAACTCATGAGAACTCTACACTGGAAAGGAACAATTAATAACCATGGATCATTTTTCCGAAAATCACTCCTTAATGCAAAAATTCAAACGGTCATCTGCTGTACCGCTAATATTTGATCAGATACGCCGCCCTCGCCCTCCTCTCCCCATATAAATTTTTTCACCCCATTCCCTCTACCTAAGCTTCTGTCCTCCTATATTTTTATTTTTTTTTCTCATTTCTCGATTTCCATGAGATGGGCAGTAATTTCAACCTAATAGAAGCCAATAGTGTAATAGTGAGGGGAAAGGAGCAGGAGTTCTACATGGCTTCTTGACGTACATTAGGCGCTCTGCTTACACCATTCATAAGCCATCTCTCTTCTTCCAGTAAAACTATGCAGCGCCTAGTTGAAGGCCTATTATTCCTGGGACGCTCTTTCCCGTATTACCGTCTTTCCAGGCCTCCGTGTCTTTGACGAATCTTATGGTTAACATGTTCCTCGGCTAATTTCTGTCCCTTGTTCCGCGCGCCACGAAACACGAAGGACCTCTTATTCAACAAGATCTCCTACGTCATAAACTTCTACGAGCTCCCAGTTGAGAGCATTTGCTCTCATGTCGTGGATCAAATTCTTCTTGGAAGTGGCAAAACTTCAAAGTGTTCTGAAACATTCTTAGGGTGATACGTTCAGTCCACCCCCCCCCCCTCCCCTTCTCCTCACCTCCTCCCCTCGCAAGCATAACTGGTTGGCTAACTTTGAACTAGTTTTCGCTACTCGATGATCATATTTTAGGGGAAACTCGACCAAGTGATAAAAACGGGATTGCGGATAATGGGATATCAAGATCTTAGAAAAAGAAGAACTGTAGTTAAGAAAAACCATTGCAACCACACCCTTGGCTGTGAAACTCATCCAGCAATCCTCAGGAACTCGATATCCGGAACGGGATTCCTAGGAAGGTCATTCACTGTGAGCTCCTACGCCGTAAGAATAACAAAATACTAGTGAAAACTGACAAATGTAGTTTTAGCTTTCGGGGTACAGTTTACTATTGACAGCGCTTGAGCAGAAAATGAAAGTGATATGCGAAACCACCTATCCCTGATCAGTCTTTCAGGCAGCATGTGCCACGCTTTCTACCTGTGTTCAGAATCGTAGTGTGCTTCTGGCATAGTAGTATAACTAGTAGTCGGTAGCTTATCATCCTTCATACAGGGATGGCCAAAGAAGACACCTCCCTTCTCTTTCAGTACCGGCTCAATAAGTTTTGACAAGCTCTAACCGCATGATTCCGACAGATGTTTGAAGAGCACATTCCATTCCATTGAATAGCTTTCAATATCCATTTTTTACTGGCGGAATCAGAAGGGTTTTCCCCGGGAAAATAATGCAATTGAGCTTAGCGAGTTCCTCGACAGGTGGGGGTCTAGTCTGACATTGTCTAAAATAATGGTCAGCAGGGATCCTGAACAATAAGAGTTACCGTCCCTAGGAAGATGCTCATCAATGAATCGATATGATTATCGATTCATTTCATCAATTTTTTTCATTTTCTCAATTTAATGTTTT
>MU890473.1:0-22687 GCA_036418205.1 Ostertagia ostertagi
TCGACAACATTTGAATACAATAGTTTTTTCTGTCGACTGAGAGGCTGACTTGTGAGGGCACTAATTCGATCCCACTATTAAAATTGGCAAAATCGGATAATGTCCAATTTGATCTATGGTGTGGGTAAATTGTGGCGACAAGAGCTCTCTCAAATGAACTTGAGCCCCTCTTAACTTAAAGGCACAACCCAGGCAGAGGTCGTGTGAACGCTTCTCTTCGGTCTGTAGTATAGACCCCTAGAGGACAATCACAAATGTGGCGTTCCCGTGCACGGAAACCAACCGACAAGAGCGCTTGGGCCTTGCAAAGTAAGCTGCTGAAGCTGCAGATTTTTTCTCTTATCAGGCTGTTGTCTGGCGCTCTCTCATCTGTAGCGCTCTCTCGCCATACTCTCCTCTCCGCGCTTAGTCTCTCATTCCCTTAGCACAGCCGATTAGGAAGGTGAGTGAGCCCTTAACCTAAGCGTTTTCGGATTCTTTTCCTTTTTTCTTTACTGCCGGCCCATTTCGCACCAATACATTCGCATTCGTGTGCAAGAGCCACACCAATGTGATCCTGGGGCATGCCTTTAACAGTACATTGGGTGAACAAGAGTTCTGAGAGGATTCACTTTATCCAGACCGCTTGTGCACAAAGCGGAGACTGTGCGAAATTAATGAAATAGAACTCCCCAAAAATCGAGGTAGCAATTCGCCCAATTTAAAAGAGGGTTTCACGATAAGGTTGGAGGTAGAAGAAGGCAAATATACCAACTCGAAAGACGACAGGACCCTAACGGTGCGGGACAATGCGCGTTTCCCAGCAAAGAGTATGCCCGCATCAGTCAACCAGGACCGTACCCGCGACGGTCGCGCCTCTGCACGCCTGCCAAAAGGTAGCCCTCGTCCATCCGAATCTGGCCGTTTAGTAGAGAGAGCGTTATCGTTGGAGAGGGAAGCACCGATGGGAGTCGCGTCAGTCGCAGGGTGTTTTTGTGGGCCTCTGAAGCTTAAATGCCGGTTATTTTTCGTCATACCGAACCACTGCCATCGAATTTATTCTAGTGCGGGAGCTGCCTTTTTAACGTGAACTCCACTTTTAATAACAGTGGGTCCTCATGAAGTAATGTTGTATTCAGCCTAGATAATTCCTATGAATATTCTTTTCATCCCGTTGTGTTTCCAGCCGCTTTTGGTTTCACCGTCACCTATTTGTTACGGTAACTTACTAAGCAGCGCATCGAGCCATAAATGTAAGTCTACAGAGTTTTTCCACAACGATACCGATGAAGCAGGAAAGGCAAGAAGTAGTGTGAGAGTAAAATGAATAAAAGGTCACGAATGAAGAACATGTTCACGAAGAATAAAAATGATTTCATATAAGATTTCTACGATAATATCTGCGGGGAAAAAGTCATGAAATAATCTTGTTGAATCCGAAAAATAAAAATTTATGGAGTTGCTTCGGAAAAGTTCAGATGCTCTTGATCTTCAGCAATAGTATGATTGTGAGGAAATCTACTCAACTAAAGCACTAAAGTCCTCAAATGCTGTCACTCATACGTCACAACTGAAAATGGGGCTATGTGTTCAAAATTCAGCGATCTCAGTGATACAGAGGTGAATGTGTTAATTGATAGTGGATGTGTGCCAAAGTGATAAACCCCTCTTACCAGTCAAGCAAATAAAAAGGTAACGACAGAAGAAACTTTTGGCAGCACGCCGTGCTCAGTGACCTCCAAGGGATAGGTTTCTTCGCTCTGGTGTCGTAAGACCCTTCTCTTCTATATTAGAGCTTGCTTCGCTCGAAAGCATAAATTTGACTATTAATAGACGCATGACCATATGAGCTTATATCTGATGCGAAATTAGGTTTTAAAGATCGATTTATCGCTACATGAACTTTCACTCCTATAATTTTACTGCATTATGAGTTAGCTCAATAGGAGGAGGTAGGTAGGAGGAGCGAGGCATAGGTAAATCTCTTGGGTGACAAAAGTTGAAATGTGCGAGGACCATAGAGACACGCCCCTTTTTGAACCTGAACTCTGCTAGGGCTTCGTGCATTGTACATGCCTATCGCATTAAGTTACCAGATTAGTCCCCCGTCAACCGCCGGGACCTTCCTTTCCTGCGCAAGCTTTCTATCCTCCGCTATGGTCCCTTCCTCCTGTGACACCACCTCCTGGAAGTGACGCGTATGCAACACAATGGTGTTTCATACAGTAGAAGGGACACAATCATGATATGACGGTAGATTTTTCGCTTCCCTTCCTCATCCTCCCTTCCTCTCTCCACTGCCCTCCAGCTGCCACTGCAGCACCATGTGGAATGAACGGAAGTGTGCTAAGCAGGTGTTTATATAGCCCTAAGAGTGTTATCACAACTATCCTGCTACAAAACATTGATATCTCAAATCCTGTAAGCTACCCGATTTGTTAGCGGTTTGTTTATATCCCATGAGCTTCCTTCTCACTCACTTCATTTTGCGGACGGACACACATACATACATACACACACACACACACACACACATACAGATACACAAACCGACACACAAAGTTAGCGCTTTATAATAATAGAAGGATTGCATGTCAGAAGAAATTGCAAGAGCTGTAAAACGAATAAAATAACCCATTTTAAAGTGCGAGAAATCAAACGATGTCAACCTCACTTTCTCGACTGCTCAATTTAGTTGTACCTAAATTAAGTATGAAGAGCTATAAAATTTTCCGTGAACCATTCCTTTCTGTGCCACGGCGTTCTACGTACTTCCTATATATAGTGGTGCTTGAATGTATGTGTAAATATCATGACTTGGCGGGCCAGCGAGATTGTCAAGTGGCGTTTTAATCCTCCAGACAGTCTGGTAAGAATTAGCGCGGGACCCTGGAGGGTGGATTGGTTGGCGGGCGACTTCAAGAACAAGAATCTGATCCTCAGACCGGTCGCTTGTAGCGTGCGGCATTTCACTACACACTTCGCCTAATTACTTAGACATAGAAGATATACAAGTACTTAGAGAGGCAAAAGGTAACTACGAATGCTAGTGGATAATGGACATTTAGTTAAGTGGAGCAGTCCAGATTTCATTGATTGAAATGAATGGGCACCAGTGCAAGTCGAATTTTACTAAGCTCGAACTCAAGAAAAGGCTCTAAGTTAGATGTACGTTTAATCTTGGAGCAAAATGACCTTCCGTAAGCTTCGAAAAATGAGCCAGAAGAAGTCTTTCTAAACTGGCTTCGCGTTAGGTGAAGTCGATTTTTGACAATTGGAAAATGACAAAAAGTGAATGGCTTAGTAGTTTTTTCTGGTCGTCTTGGATTTGGATATGATCCGTGATATAGGTGAGGCTCCGCTTGCCAGTTCATCTCGCGCGATGTGTCCAGAAAATTGGAACCTAATAAGACCTGAAAGGTAGCCACTTATAGGACGTGTTTAGCAGGCTTGTCTTTTTGTGCCCAACGAGTTTTCGTCAAAGATTCGACTATTAACTTCGAAATGATGTACTAGTTAATATACTAGGAGAGGAACTTATTAGTTTGGCGTATACATATTCTTCGCTACATTTTCTATCTTTTCCTCGGTACTTTCAAATGAAATCAACACGCTGCTCAACTGTGACAGGAATATGGTTAAAAAACAGAATTTTAGGGTTTCAGTAAACTATCACTTCCACTCCACAGTGAAAAAAAGTGAAAGAAATTGCTGAAAAATAGCATACATTATACGAAGTTATACGAAATACGTTTGTTATGTCATGTTATGCAATATGTTCCCTGGAATCGCGACATATCCAGCTGTGCATTGAATGGCCTCTCCATGGTGGTTAATTGAAACGAGGCAAACGAATAAACCACACAGAAACACCGTCATGAATCCGGAAATACTCGAATAAAGTGCGGCAGAAGTGGCTCGCATTTTAAAGAGATTCTAGAAAGACTTTTTCAGGGATTAATATGCGACCCGGCGAGATCAGCAGTATAGATCATGTTCAAGTCCAGAGCTTCAGTGTGTTGCGGAGCTCTGGTGTCCTGAGTCCTGTATCGAATTTCCAGTGGCATCTGTGGTGCCTTATCGGTGTGGTTGGTGGGGAGCTGTACGGCCCGTAGGAAGGAGGGCCTAGGCTCCGGAGAGGTAGCCTTTGTGGCGTTGCGAAGAGAGCCTCAGTGGCTCGTCAGAGAGGAGCCTTAGTGGTGTGGTTCAGTGCCTGACAGAGACACTTGAGATGACGAGCTTGAGAGAGCTCAGGTTCGTGTTATTGTAAGAGCCTCCGTGACCATAAAAGCAAAAGAAGAAAGCTTGTGGCTGACAGTAAAGTCGGTTACGCCTGCTCTGTTGTGGACTCAACCAGTTTGTCTATAGCGCCTCGGTCAGATGCCACCTCAGTAATATGCCTTTCGATTGTTGTTTTGTTGATTTTGATTGAAATAAGCCTTCTTCTACTTGTACTCAGAGCAGTAGGGCATCGACTCGGCTATACACACATACATCTATCTACACTTACACACTTCATGTATTCTATCTTGTGCGAATTCTAAATATAGTAAGCACTGGGCTTTGGGGCATACTGGACATATACGGAATAGGCATTCATAACCAGATGTAGTTGTTAAACATGCCTTCGTGTAACCTCGTAAGGTTACAATAGATCTAATTAGCATAACAATAAGTGTTAAATAATTTTTGGGCACCACGGCAATGTACGGGAGCAGCCTCTAGGACTAAACCCAAGAGGGGCAGGCACATTAGGGAGATAAAAAATTCTCAGGCAATCTGGAGCCTCTTCTCTCCCCCCTTGAAGCACATCAGTCCCATTTTTGGCGCAAAAGAGATTTTTACGCGGTTTGAAATGCACTGCCACCGCCATGCTCCCGTATCTTGCGATAGGGGCTAGTTTTTGG
This sequence comes from Ostertagia ostertagi, assembly GCA_036418205.1. NCBI lineage: Eukaryota > Metazoa > Nematoda > Chromadorea > Rhabditida > Trichostrongylidae > Ostertagia > Ostertagia ostertagi. The sequence goes on from MU890473.1 coordinate 4,887, forward strand.
GTATGCCATAAATAATCGAGGGCACAAGGGCGCCCGAGGGCCGCATCGATACGCGCCCACGGTTGGGAAATGTATTGGTGTCTGCTTCTAGTCGGTCCCCGTGCTGTCTTGTCTTGGGTTCTGGGTTCCAACGCTCTCTCAGAAAAAGACGGCCTCCCAAAACGACCCAAAAAGGAGATCCCCATTGTTTTCAACCGCTTCGTACAGTTTGACGGCAATAACTACAAATAAGCAGTTGGAAATGCATCCTCAAAGATATAAGAGGTACACCTATACTACGCTAATTTATATGCTTCGCTAGGAATTGAGTTTTGCATATCGTAGGAGGTCCTGGCCTTACTAAAAGAGAATGTGGGAAGTCACACAGAAGTTCGCTACTCTTTTCACAACACTCAGAACTAATTGTTTTTGAATTACTCCCTTTACTGCAAAAAGGCAAAAACCACTGATAATGAAGTTGTAGGTGAAAAGTTGACCAATAATGAAAGAAAAAGAAAAAAAACGTCGAACAGGGACTTAGACAGGGACTCCCCTCTGCCACTTAGCAATGGAGGAAGACGCGTGTTGGACGAGTTGTCTGAACCTGCCCGCAGTAAATGCGCTCCAATTGCAATTGCTGGCAAATAGCCAGCAATAGCTGGCTACTTGCCAGTAATTGCAATTGGGGCGCAATAATGAAATCGTTTCATGTTTTGAAGGTAGAAGGTAGAAGGAAAAAAATGTAGAAATCCAGCGTAGTCGGCATCACCACATTGATTGCTTTGAAGGACCGAGTTCAAATAGTAATGTCCCAAAACGATCACAAATGCCTCCGCAGCCAATCACGGCTGGCACAAGTGGGCGTTCCCGAAGAATTTCAACCACACCCATTTTTAAGGAGTTTTACGCCCTTTTTGCTTCTTTCGATGTGACTTCTGTTTACCCATTACACCTCTCCACTTAGAACTAGTGCAACTCCTTCAAATGCCGAAATATTGAAAGCAATGCCGACCTCTGCTGGACCTGATGTTACTCTGAGCCAATCTAAGTATACTGAAAGGTCCCACCCGGCGAGGAACCATCTGTTTGGTGTCCTCCCGGTCAGGTTATTTTTGTTTCAGCTAACCAGGAATTTTTCACTTTTTTCTCCCTTTTAACTTCAACTTATATTTCAGTTGATTGCATAAAGGGCACCTCAGAATTGAAATCATCTTCAGGCGAGGCTACCGTATATCTAAGGTAATAACAGACTAAATGAAAGTTTTCAAACATTTAACGGTACTGATCACTACTAATTTCTGAAATTTCAATAATTTGTTCCATTCGATTTCCAGAAATTAGTAGTTTCCAGCAATTACTTTTCAAAGAGGAAGTGGGCATTAATTTTCAGAGAATTCGCTCAATCCCTTCCAATCTCAAGAACTGCATGCAGCAATTGCACGCTTTCGACGGCCGCAGATGGTCGGCGTTGAGCCGTAATTGAATAAAGCTCTTCTTCATCGTAAATGTATGAAAGATAAATCCTATCTGAATCGTCCCATTTTGTTCGGGGTGCGCCAAGCATGCATCCCGAACTAACAATCTGACAATCGTAGAGAAACAGAATGTGCAGCAGCGCTAGTGCCAAGACTGTTTAACCCTCACATCAGTCCGGTCGATCGAAGTACCGCTGTTGCTGAGACAGGAACAACCTTCACAGTTGAAAACCGCAACCAATGTCGATAACAATAACGCTGTTTGCGGAGCGGAGGTCGACGCGTTTCGGGAAAGCCCCAACAAGGCGATGAGGGCTTATATTGCAAATAATGGAGATTACTCCACCTCGCCCATTGACCAACTGGGAGAAAAAGTGGAGATAGATTGGAGTGGATCGATGCTCTTCCAATGAAGACTTCAAACGGCCATGATGGTAAAGGGATGGGGAGGGGAGGCCTAGGCGGGACTTGCCTATAACGATAAGGCACATATGACTTGTGGGGAGTCGCATCGACCGACTATCCTTGTGAAAGGAGGGCACCAAATCTTTGAAAAAAGAACCCAAAGCGGGTTTGCGATGAGTTCAAGAATCACACTTTTTCGCGGATACCCTAACCACCATTTCGAACGAATAAAGATATTAGGGAGAGCGGAGGGACAGGGAGGGGTACACTTATACTACTGGGGGTGGGGTTGAAACCAATGACATTGACCTTGGTTGAGAACACAGCTCATTTTTCATGGAGCCGTAAAGGATTTCATGCTTAATGAGAGCACCGGGAAGTTCCGTCGCAGAACGATTGGATTTTTTGGACAGTTATTTGAACTTTTACTTTGCTTAAACATCAATCCTCAAACTATCGCGGTGAAGCTAATTGAAGGGCCAACCGAACTTGCAGCCGGGATTCGATTTAACGGACCTATCAATTATTCGGTCGTTGCGGTCTAATAAAGGAACTAAATTTGTCAACTTTTCAGGTTAATGCAGGTGAATTTTCAGAGCTGACAGCGATGATGAGCACTTAATTGCCCATAACCTAGTCAGTGTTCCTTATTGGAGCGCTATGCAATTTATAAAACCACTGCTGATGTTAGAAACAGACTCAAAGGAAATAGAAACGATTTTCTGAAAGATTATCACAATAGGAGGAGACGTGGTTGGTGTAATGCGAGCAATACGCTATTACACGCAATACGAGGTTTAGGTCTCTGTACTGAACTGCCGCCTTTGAGCCAAGCCTTAATCATTGTCAGCCCATGTAGCATTCAAATATTGAAACCATTCTGAATGAAAGTTCAATGGGTAGCGTACCTAAAAATGTGGCAAGCCGATTATTCTCTCGTTTATCATTTGCTTCTGCAGATCCAGGAATTTAAGACTTAAAAAAGGCTTGGTAGTCGCAGTTTACTTACCATTCTTTGAAAACTTAAAGGCATAGTCACAGGATTGAAAGTCCCTTGCAAGAAAAATTAGAACAAGAATGGAAATGTTTTGGAAAAAAAAGCAGAAAGCACCATATAACATGCTGAAGGTTTTCCCTTGTGACGTCGATCGTGAGAGAACAGAGAGACATGCTGGCGTGAAAAAGGAAAACGTTTGAGAGCATGCCGTACGCGACAGCACGCAGATGTTATGTATGCTGTGATTGATAGGCGTGGCAGCGGTTGCAGCGGTCGAGCTAAAGACGTTAGTTTCGTTGCAGTTTCAAGTCGCGACAATACCGGAAGAAAGTTCCTATACTTGACTTTTCCAGGTGTCAAGTATGGACGAAAATCAGCACAATAACCAAATATAAACACCTTCTAGGCTTGTACGAGAAGCGCTGAGAAGTTTGTCATGCTTAAAGAGTTTAACATGGGGCCTTATTCGTACGAAGTAAGACAGCTACCCTTCACACCACCAGGCCCGGTGGTACAGCTTCTCTCCGGCTCTTTTATGCGAACTGAAGGGATGTATATAGAGAGCAGCCAGTGAGAAGAATCCCTCGTAACTTCTTTCAGAAATCGTTCCGCAGATATTGAAAACAAATTTGAGCTCAGCGTCGCATGATGCCTACATCGGACTACGCCTCATTTCAAATGGCCCGACTGACCATTTGGCCATTTCTCCGACTTTTCGGGCATGGAATTATAATACGAAAAAGGAAAATGAAACTGAACAGTGTTACCCACCCAGAACCAAAAAGCAGTCTCTAGGAACGTGCATTAGGGAAATTCAGTTCTCATTGCGGCGATTTATATCATTTGTCATCTCATCAGGACTATACACTTTTTATGGTAACGTGCATTTGCCAAGGCTAAACGTTAGAAAAGGCTATATGCAGTTTATGAATCACATTAATCAAGCATTCAAAGCTCATTAGTGTTGGAAAATTATAAATTCAAATTCAAAGCGAATTTCCACGGAACGCTCAAATGTCTCATTAGTGGAAAGGTTCTTGATAAAGTTGATCAAAATTGAGAGCACTTACCAGGAATGCCTTTCGACTTCAGGAGGCACTTTGAAAGGCCTTCTTGGATTTTGTGAAAGCCACGTACGGATGAACGAAAACTGGTTAATATCCTCGGCGAGACTAGCAGTGGATGGTGAAAATTAGAGAATGTGGGGAAAATTATGGGTGTTAATAAGGCATAGCAAAAACACCACCGACGGCCGATATAGGCGAAACATCATCAGCCTTATCTTTATTTAGTACGCTGTATAAGAAAACGTGAAAAATTATATAACAAACAACAGCAAAACAAGCAAATTATTGGGTAATAAAATGAATGACAGTGACAACTAGCTCGAAGATATGGTTTCCTACATGAAGAAAAAAGGCACAAGGATGCCAAAAAGCCGTTAAAGAGGAAGCTCTTCCTGGCCCGAAAAATGCAGGAGACGCGCCCCTGACTGTAAAAAACTTTCCAGGCCTCTAGTGTCTTCGGTAATAAAAGAGATTTTGAGTTGACACCACGCGGTTTGAAGGGATTGGAAGTGCGAAGAAGAAGAAAGCAAGCACCAAATTGTGGTGACATGCCATTGTGGTGTACCGTGGATTCTGCCTGAGGAACTTGAAATGCAGGTTCGCTTTTCGCTAAGCCAATTGTTTTAACTTAAAGGAGGATTGCACGGAAAGAACGAAGGTCGAAGAAGGGAGAAATCGCCTAGTGGGGAGAGCGGTGAATCTCTTGAGGGTGCGGACAGACACGCAATCGGCATCGAAAGATTTGACCTCTGAGATCTAGCATGGCTCAAAGTTGGCGAGTTCGGCGATCTCCGCCCACCGATCGTCTGATCACTCGCCGTAGTACAATAGGTGGCGAGTGATTAGATAGCTGAGAGAGCGTAGGTTGAAGAGGGCAAAGCGATGAGAGTCCCATCAATGCTCAAATCAACGGACAAGGAAGGGGTCCCATTTCTCCGGTTCTGGGCCGTTTTTCGTGGTTTCGCTTTCTTTCTGGTACTACTCACCATCTCTACCTCAATTTGGAATGGGTTGCTTTTCCATCGTAAATTCGTCCTTTAATGTGATGTTTTCTTCTTGTCGTGAGAATGGATTCCAAGCTAGTGATTTATGAGTACGATAGAATTATGATGCTCCCGTGGACGATTCTTTCAGTCTGCTGACTTAAATTGATAAGACGGATGCGTTGAAGCAGGGGTAAAAGAGACTTCACTAAGTCTCTCAGTGTGGGTGGAGCTTGGTTTTGATGGTGTATTTGAAAACAGCAAGCCCGTGCTGTGATAGCATGGTCGATAATGAAAAGGGAGGGATGCCGATTTGCAATCGGAAGTAAAAAAGCAAGAAAACCGCGACGCGCGGTGGGGCTCTCAATAAGGGTGTCTCTCTTAAAGTGAGGAAGGGGCGTGTTTGGACGGGTTTCTGAACTTTCTGGCAACTGACCCAGGCGTCTTCGCACTAAGCGCCACGTTGTTCATGTTGCGAATCACGAAGTGTGCGCGAGGTTATCTCGTCCGTTAGCTCACATGCATGCTCATTAGTTCACTTCAAAAGCCAGCGCTTCTGCGGGCTTTTGACTTCGACAGTGGCATTCCTGTCATACTTCTGAGTAACTTTACCCTAGCTCTAGAGCGATTGTTCCATCCAACTTCATCTGGTTGCTTTATCTTTCAGAGCCGTACATAACGATTTACCGCGTTCTGCCCTTAAACTCTCGTCTACCTAAATCACGTATTAGTATAAAAAAAAACCTTGTTTTTGCGCTTCACGGCTGTGTCTCTTCCCTTCCAGGGACGTGCAAAAAAATATTCTTGCGTTCTGCAGAGCTCTGCCAGTCACACGAAATGAGTTTTAATATTTTTAGCAGGCCATGAGCTCAATGCCAAAGGCCGGTAAGGAAACCCGCTGGACGTTTTGATACGTAAAGGCGAACCCCGGGGTTTAACTGGGGCACTGAACGCATCGTAATGAGCTTAGAACGACCTGAAAGTGGGAGGGAAAGCAAGAGAATCTTTGGGAACGCTGAAATTAAGGCCTTAACCTTCAATAAGGTCGGATGTGGTACGATGGCGAGACAGGGCGATCAAAGAAGACAAAATACGCGAGAGAGCACGTCGTTTGAGAGAGCACGCTGATCTCTACATCAATGCACGCTGATCTCACCACCTCTCGCGGTGGGTGGGAAGCGTTGGAACGGGGTCGATGGTTGCAGGCCCGTAAGGATTAGCGCCCTAACCGCGCAATTTTGCGACGAAGCTGGAGTGATCTAGGTAGGTACGGACCTTACAATTTCCCTCGCGGTATCCTCCTAGTCCTACTAATCCCGGGTTTGCCTTTAAGTGCACTAATACTAAGAAAATGAAAAGAGGCAGTGTTTCAGTCCGGACATGAAGAGGCAGACAAAAATAGAAGAGACCTACATATCCGCAAAACCCGACTTGCCGGAAACACAGGCCTTCACTCATGCCAAAATCAGATTTTTTGATTTTTGGGCAGCCATGTACTTTTCCTCCTTATCAACGCGGATACTGAAGCGTTGGCCACAGATGAATGGCTCGGATCGAATACTGCCTAAACTAGCAAAGTCTTCTACGGGTTGTCTAACAGGGAGTGAAGTCGCTTGACACCTGGGAAAAATGGAAAACTGAGACTAGCACATCACGTGTTTGGACCATATGCACATTCAGGCATGGACTCGACGTTAAATGAATATCGAATGCGTGGCGCATCCCAAAAGAAGTTGACCAATGCCAAACTGTTTCATCGTTCAGTCTTTTTCCACGTACTTCCGCAGCGGTCATAAGTGAAATTACTTCATGGTGTTTATAAGGATCTGCAGAATATGAAAGCGAGTGCGTGGCAAGTGATTACACCCAAATAATAAATTATTCAGCTGATTAAAGGAAACCCTTCAGACGGCTCGCGTCGGGCTTTTCAAACAAGTCATTTCCTGGAGACTCATTTCATTTGCGTAGTATATCACGTCATTGGAAATGGGGTGAGCCTGAACTTAAAGACACATTCCACGATCAAGTTGATCAACCAGCAATTTCACTTTTATGAAATAATAGTTTCGAGTAGTACTGCCTGTCAAATAAAGAACGAAAAGAACGAAAAGAAAGTAGTAGAGAACACCTAAAACACACCCCCCCACCACCATTTTTTGAAAGGGCGTAACGCAGAAATCAGAAGTTATAATTACATGATGCTAGGTAACCCACTGCTAAGCCTGCATTTTAAAAATCAACGGTTAACTATTTATTTTTTGTCGTTTTCAGCACCATGGAGCTTATAGCACCAAATTTTAGTAGGGATGGTGCCCCACGATTTTCGTGCAAGATGCCTTTAACACAGGAGTGCCTTCCTCAGAGCGCATTCGAAGCGCTCGCGATTCTGGAAAGTAATCGAGTGCACGACTCATACCAAGCGAATCAATCAATGGCCTGGATGCCATCACTCAAAATCAACAAGGGATCTAGACAGGAGCCTTTGGACGAACACCCAAGACAACTGACTCAAATGATGAGATCTCCAACTGGTGATCATTGAGTATCGAACATCGACGGATAGAATTTGGGAATCGGAATCCGAAATGTTGGAGACGGTCGGCTACATGAGAATCGATACGTACATAACCAACAATAAACAAAAACACAAGTACAATTCAAGCGTTCCTAAGAAGACATATACACGAGTGATGGCCATCAACTACGATGAACACTATGAATTTCTGCACCCATCTGCTGGAGCAACCTGCAGGACCCCGCTGGATGTCATAGTAGATCTGCTGTCCCCTACCCAAAAGAGGTTCACCAAAGGCTAATGAAGAGGAATAACGACCAAGAAGAACGACTGGTAAGTGGCATGGAAGACTATGGGAAATATAGCTGTGAATTCCGGGTAAAATATGGATGAAAGATCGTCACGTTCAAAAATTGTGACTCAAAAGCGAAGGCTAGGACTGAAGAAAAGAGCGACATGTGCTTGATTCCGCAGACATCGGATTTCGGAAATCGGAACAGCGACCATTTACATGGAAGTTTTCGCAATCACAAGGATCAAGTTTTGACATAGATAATGAGGTGTTAAAAAGCATTATAGCTAAATTTTCATCGAGGCAAAAAGCAAATCAGAAAAAGACCTATCCCTTCAGCAAGGTATACTTAAAAACCATATGAAATACTGTTGAATAATTAAGAAAGGAAGTCCCTAGCAGAGGAGTTGAAATCACCTGACGTCTGTTCATTAGTCAAGAAATCTGCTCAAAGATGCCGCAGAAAGGTGTAACAAGGTGGAGTTGAAAGTGGTGATGGGAGAAAGAGTGCTGGAGCAGTTTCGATCAGATGTTGGATGAATGGATTGCTATGTGTTGTGACCAGAGACGTTTGTCTGTGGGTGAATGTCTGTGTGTATGTCTAGGTGTAGTACACGAGCACACCACACAGCAGAACGAGGGATGTGGGAGGGGATTGGCCTCAACAAACGAGGGATTAGCAAATTACACATGTGTTGGGTGTGTATGTGTGTGCGTTTGCGTGTGTATGTGTGCATCTGACATCTATTCGCGTCATATCAACATGTTGCAGCAAAACTTCCTTGATTTTTGGCATAAAATTTTAAAGTATTTGGCAAAGTTGATATCCGGGGATAAGCCATGCACAATCGTGGGCTCTTCCTCGTAGAGGCACGTGATTCTGTCGACAATCAAAATGCCCAGGTGTATCAACCAACCTTCAGGGTTGTATTTTATATCTCGAACAACTCGCAAAGCCTGGAAATTTGCCTCAACTATAAGACTTGGGAGATCTTCAAGCTTTACTCTCGTGTGCGTCTGGGCAATGCGGCGCTTCTACCAGTTGCGCTATCTCCGCTGATGAATCGCCCTTCATCAGTGAAGGGCAAATAAAAAACTATTCACACTTGAAAACGGTTCGTGAGGATTCTTGCAAAATGGAAAATCTCCTAGATAATCTTGAACGGTTGGTTCTTAAGGAACGCCGGATTAAAAAGAGAGAGTCACTGTCTTTAGAACAGCTGTGCTAAGTTGTCGAATGACATGAAAAAAAAGCAGGAATACCTCCAAGAACTACAAAATTAGAAATTCCTCTTCGTTAGTCGCTTACGAACCAGGGCTGGGAAAATTACGTGTTTGGACATGTCTACAGCAACTGTTGGCTTTGTGCCATCAACCGACACGACCACAAAAAGTCAGCAATGAAAACTGATTTTTTGTTTCTATTTTTTATTTTCCTGTGCTTTTTTTGTTTGCTTCCTATCTTAAATTTTTTCTTCTCACTAGAATGATGACAACGTTCTCGAAAATGGTCGTAACATAGGCTTTGATGTTGATTTTCGCAATTGAAATCCGCTAAATATTCCCCTACGACTTTCCAAACAACGCTTAAACATCTAGCGTTCCAGGTGGTTGTTTGGAAGATCACGTAGGACGGTGGGCGGCTCAATGGGGTTGGGGTGGCGCCAATGCTCCAACCTAGGCTCCTAACGCCTAAACTTTAACAAAACGCCGCCATCTGCCCAGTACGAAAGCTGATACATGGTTGCCTTTCGTACTGCTGCATATTTGCGGGAAAACCAAATTCGCTATAAACCGAAATTGCCTTTAAGTCAGAAAAGACGAACTGGAAATGTCTACAGCTCCGCATTTAATCTTTAGTAAATGAGAGGTCAGACCTGTAGTGGAAAACAATCCAAAGGGAAAAGAGCTGCAAAGAGCATTTGGATGGTAGTAAAACTTGAATAATGATCTTTGTATATTTCTTTTACCGATAGCTCATTATCAACGTCGGACACAACTGAGGTCAACCTATACCTTCCAAATCTTAGCAAGTGCTTCAAGTTGAGATTTTTGTTCATTCTACACGTATTACAACAGCTCAAGAGTAAGTTACTTCAGTGATTAGAACGTCGAAAGATTGTTATTAGCGGATTACGCTTAACAAACGAAGCCGTGTGCGTAAGGGGTCGGAAAAGGAAGCGGCCGATACACTGCGCTGTATGCAGGAGTAAGTCAGGAGTCGAGTATCGCAGGCTTTACAACTCTATTAGCCTAAGGTAAGCTCTTAGGGCCAGATCTTCAATGAAGACAAACACTGAAGTATATCGAGTCGCGAGTTATTAAGCATTTGTGATGTGCCAAAGTCATCAGTACTATAATATTTCGATATAATTACATAGATATGATTAGCGCATAATAAAAGGCGCTACTTCTGTTTTTTTATTTCGATGTTTACTGAAAGTTCTCCAGATTTGACGAGAAAGTCCCATGATTCAAGGTTTGGTAACATGAGTGTTGGCTCGACTAGTGGTTAGGGAGAAACGCTCCGCTAGAGGTTTACATCCTCCAATAAAGTGCTTCAGCGTCGACTTCTGAACAACATCTTTTCTGATTGGATCTTGTGGGTGTCATCCGGACTGATCCGTTTTCTATATAGCTGGGAGCGGTAGCGGCATCACTTGGCACTGCCCAACTCTAGCTCTCTTGGAGGCAAAATTCCTTATTTACAAGCTCCTAATCGGCTTCTCTTCAATAGCCCTTCCTTTCTCTGCGACTAAATTGTTTGATGTGGGAACAAAGCTGAAAGTGCAACTCACAGGTGAGCCACACTGGCACGTCGTTAGTGGTGCGTCAGAAATTTCAAAAACATAGTAGAAAACAAATAAAGCACAAATTTATCGAAAAACAAAAACAGGTGGTTTGCACGAGATCTGATTCGAAAAGATTTGGGTGCACTCAGCTCATTTCATGCGGTATATCGTATTTCACATGGGAACGACGAGCGGAAGTCGAAGTTGGCCGTTAACTGCCAGAGGTACTGATACTATACATACACCGTTGATATCGAGATATGGGCGATTTTATTGATAGCGCGTACGAATTGTCAGGCTCGAGTCTCCGCTAATAAAGCCAGCCCATGAATGAAGTAAATTGAGAAGAGGGCCATGAGGAAGTGAACGGAGCGGATTACGCGTGATTGTGCGCCGTGATCATTTTCATAATCATATCTATGTCCATTCACAAAAATGTAACACAATGTAGACATTTCGCGGAAGAAAATTCCATACTACTGGAGATCTTACAAGAGCTGGCCCCTTCGCCCATCGCGGGGGTGTTGCGCACAGATAAGTAAACCTATGATGTTATATTATACTGCTGAGAAATATCCACGGCAGGACAACTCATCAAACCAGTAATCAGATCACCCATCGCCACAGTATTGTCGAAGGTAGTAAGTCGCTTAATCAATGTAGTCTAATTATTTCAACCTGAATACTCAGCTACGCTCATCTCCTCATGTCTTTCTCCCTCCTTCTATTATTGCTGTTGCAAAATTTCGTCATTTCGTGATTCATTTCTATCCTTCACCCTTTCCATTCTGCAAACCAATACAGAGACAACCTTCTTCCTTTAAGTGTGAATCTAACAGAGGGGACCGCAAAGTCGAGGATTCTTCGCGATACCTGGCTGTACGATTTGACAGTTTATGGAACAATCATGAAATAGAATGCACAAACTGCCACAATTTCCTTAAAAGTGTAAAGCAGTCGATGGATGTAGCGATAGACACTCGTTAGTAAGTCACGGTTGTGTTAGAAAGATACACACTAGAAGCCGCCTACCAAATTACAAGGGTTCTGAAGTTACCGGCAAAATGGCGATCTTGCGTCTCCTTCTCAATCTGAGAACGCCTCCATCTTTTCCTCAACTATGCTTAGAACCTAAAAGAACCGACCGTAACGAAACACCTGATCTCCGGTGAAGGACAATTACCCATGACCTCCGGCCTGTCCATTATCAAATTACTAGAAGGCGGGGAACTTTCGACCAACCATTTATGACAGGATCTGTGATCATAGCGGGTGGCACACGATTTCAGCAAACTCTGAAGAACTTTGCTATCACCGCTGTTCCTATGTTCGGTATGAGGAGCCCAGGAGTTCTTAAAGAAGGCTGACAAATGATGACCCTAGAAGAAAAGGACAGAAAAAATTCAAGCCTTTCGAGCGAGTGATTAGATAGCAGAGAGAGCGTAGTGTTGAAGAGGGCACAGCGATGAGAGTCGCATCAATGCGCAAATCAACGGGCAAGGAAGGGGTCCCATTTCTCGGGTTCTGGGCCGTTTCAATGGTTTCTTCTTCATCCCTGCTCCACTGACCACCTCTACCCTTATTTCCAATGAGCTAACTTTTCATCGTAAATTCTGCCTTCAAAAGCAAATCACTGTCACGTCGATGTGGTAATCGCAAATGACCATAGAAGAAGCGATGCAAGGGGACCGCAAGCGGAGAAAAAAAAGAGTTTGCAAAAAACCAGGATATACGAAACTTCTTGCTTTATACTGCAGAAAAAAGTATGAAGTCACAGATAGTGTGATAAAAGACCATATACGTTGGAGAAAAGCAAAAGAAGTTCTAGTTGAGAGAACATAGCATGTCAATTTGACGACGCAAACGAGATTTTGAATGGCGGGTGGGCATGGATCGTTTTGGGCGTAGGAGGATCCAAGTCTTGAGCACCTAGCGTCTTAGTAACGCGTTTGAGAGCACGAAAGTCGCGCGATCAGTGCAGCACTAGACCTACCAGCTCTATTCACGGGAGGGCCTTACTCAATGACGCTAAGACCGACCTTTGCCTTTAAATATGCGAACAGTGTAAACTTTGGGCTTTCGCTTGGTAAAAAGTCGCAGTTCTAAAAACCATTTCGAGGGGATGAATGGATTCCGAGAGCCAGAGAGAAGTGCATGATCTACGAGGGCGACTCAGACACCTCGGCTGATGTGTTGTGATCCGGATGATATAGGTGCTTAACAGTTGGCTCTCTGATAAGATAAGATTGCGAGCACGAGGTGTTTTGCCGCAAATAAACGCCCGAGCTCCGAGATAAAATTTATCGCTGCCGTCTGTGATGCTGGCTGGTGTCACCTGTTTCTATCATGATTATAAATTGTTGAAAGTAATCTGGCCGATTCTCAATATGCTTTTGTTAATCTTCGCCAAAGGCTCAGCTAGGGAGGAGCCAAACGCACTAGGCATCATGATCGTCCTACTTAAATATGTGGCCATTCTATTCCATTCTCAAAAAGAAATCACACGGAATGAGGGTCTAGAGAAATCACAGTGGATTGCGGCATCAGCTGTTTTCCCAAGCAAGCTTGTGCTTGTGCCTCCCACTTCATTTTTTAGCAGGAGGAAGAGCTTGACTAGCGTGCGCTTCTTACTATATTTTTATGTCTCAGACGCAAAAGGTCTTCTTCCAAATACGGTTTTATGCATTTCGTAGAGGACGCATATATGAACGTCAAAACCGAAATGTTTTGTTTTCGCTGAACGTTTATAAGCGTTACCAGCCAAAAAAAGAAAGCATAGGGTAGTGTTAAGAGGTCGATTTTTCCGTGGTCTGACAATTTGCAATGTTAGTACGAAGCCTAACGGTTTGGTGCCAAATCGCGCTAAATATCAAAATCAGATGTCAAATTCATCGTCAGGACCATTTTGAAGCCAACAAGTGGCCGCCAACCTTGATTGCAAAATTTAGTCGCCGCGGGGATTGAACCATCAAGAGTATTATTCACCACTTTTTACTAAAACGTTTCCGCGAAAAGGAAACACGTTGCCCTGAAAGGCCTCCCCTGTTAGGATTTCTGAGCGTAAGCATTAGAGGCACAATAGTGCTTCTCTTACTGACGGCTGACCGTAAGGTCATGAAAATATTTTGCGCCTGTTAATATTCTTTTTAATGATGTGTACTTATCAAGAGGATAAGGTTTCTTATTCAGTTGAGGAAATCCACCCCACCTCGTCGTCAATTCCCTTATTTCTCCTAAACTGAGATTCAAAATCTTCGAAATTTATTGTCGGCGCTGTCTTCGTCGATGATTGGTCGTTACTCTTCAGCACTCCCTCTCCGAACATCTGTGTCATCGCGGAACTAAAAAGAAAGAATACTGCTAAGAAAGAAACAGCTTTCTAACATCATTGCTTCCTCAACAGTCCATGCAAGGAACATCATTGAACCGCCCTGCTCATAGATTTCCGGGCTTACCCTCCAGGTTTCGCTTAGCCTAACAAAGTGATCCCCAGTTGAAGCTTCGAACAGGAGTACAGCCATTAGCGCGAAGAGGCGTAGCCACCAGAGTTGACGCGCTTACCGACCGCGCGGGTCCAGGGATCGAATGCCTGGTCGGGTGCGTCGTCCCCCGGCCAATCAGACCTTTGACAACTCCTGGTCGTCTAATTTTTCTGGTACCTGGAAGACTAACTCGCCATTTGTCACATTAGCCTGCCCCCGCAAGTCGTAAGAGGCCAATGGGCGCCCCCTGTGATACGAAGAGAATCCCCACGGAACTTGAATTATCCGTGACCAATTAGCAGCGATATCCTGTATAAATTCGATCAACACACACTAGAAGCGAATTGTGAACTACTATTGGCAAGACTTTTTTTTTTTAATAGCATTCTACTTCGATTTTTCTCAGTTATTCGCAACACCTGCCTTTGAAGTAGTTTGTCTCATGTAAGCATTCCACTTCCACGAACCCTCACTAAATAAATAATAAGAGAAACTTCATAGAATCCGATCTAGGAACATTTGAGGGAGAAATACTGTAGTTGTTAATAATGTAGTTATGAAACGACATATTGCTGTATCGGAGAAAACCTAATTAGGGGCAAACTTCGATATACGGGAGAATACATAGAGTGGGCGAGCAATATAAATAAAAGTCACGCCAATAAAGAAGATTATTTCCAAAAAATAGCGGTAGATTGAGAGAGACGTCTTCTCTCTTGTCAAACCTCCTCAGCCGCAGGAACCGCTTTCCTAGTTGTTCTTGAAACATTTTCGAAACGATCAATATGGGCTGGGGTTCTCTTGAGAGTAACAAAAACAGCTTCAAATAAATCTCGTCACATGTATAATTAAACATGTTCGTTAAATGTTCTGGGACAAAAGGCCAATAAACTTGCTGAACGGGATTCCAGTTCACCTTGAGGAAGAGCTGACTGCTAGAAATTGTTGAGCAGAAAGTGCCTCAGAAGCTAGTCTGCACTGGGGGTTGGGGACGAAAGAACCATCGTTCACCCAAAGCGGACCGCGAGCTGCACCATGTGCAAATCTTCGTGTACGCCACCACATGAAAGAGGATCATATCATATATTCATATCATATTTTCATTTTTTTATGTAACAATTCATCACTAAGCTTTCCCGAGCTCAGAAATTATAGTATAGCTGGATATTCATAAAAGGTAGGAAGATTGAGCCCCAATCAATACCGTTTTAGGATGCGCCACGCATTCTACTTCTATTCAGAATCGTAGCGGTGAGTCTAATGCGATCTGGTCACCAACGTTGCGGGTCCAGCCGATGTACAAGTCAGTGTTTTTATCCTCCCAGACAAGTCTGGTACCAATTAACCGACCCGGAGGGATGGAAGGCTTGGTTGGCCCGGGCGACTCACGACCCAGGATTTGATCCCCGGACCGCTCGCGTGGTAAGCGTGCCACTTGCCACTACACCACTTCCGCCCACTGAGAGAATTACTGCAAGATATGGGTTACTGATAAAATAGACGACGAAAACGTGTGCCTTGGTGATGCTACTTATTCTGGTGTCAGTCTTTTGAGGCCTTGCAGCCCCATTAGTTTCAACTGGAAAGAAAAGTAATGAAATTTCCTGTAGGACAAACTTAAGTGTTGAACTGAACTGCACGTCATTCAACAATGACGAACACTTGATCGCTCCGTTTTGTTGCTGTTCTGGAAAGTCACGTCATAGTGACGTTTGTTTCCTGAAAGAAGAATCCAAGAAATAGTTTTTACTAGCTCAGAGTCACTCAAAGGACACGTCCGCGTTCACTGCAGTCTCAAGCAAATGAAATCAGAGTTGACATGTCGGGCGCCTTTTGTGAGAGCATAGCTGTTCCTGATTTTTCTCAGTGAAACTAGAGAAAACACAACTATCAAGGGTAATCAATGAATTTAGGGGATGCGCGCAAGGGGGGGGGGGGGGGGGGCAGCACTCGCTGCAGGAATCCAGCGAACCTATGGCCGCACGATACGTCGCCAAACTTGTGGATTCTACGAATCAGCCGGTGCAAGGACAAGTGTCGAATCTCCCAGCGTCCACTAGTTACGAGCGAAAGACCATTTTCTGGCCTCAAATATCGAACCTTCCTTCCCTCCAGGATCTCTCAAATGACACTAGGTCGTCTAAGAGGACAAAAGTAATGGTTTGTAGGTCGGATGGCGCCTATAAGCTATTGCATAGTATTGTGCATTCAGATGCCACTAGAATTTAGAAAGAGGAAAGATACTATCGTAGACTTTCTATGGCGTTTCCTGCTAGTATTATACCTATACTAGGGTCCTTAGCCCCTACCATAACAAGAGCGCAAAGCTCAGCTAACTCACCGGTGTGCAGTTGGAATTGAAGGCTTGGGTAACATAGGTGCAGTTGGATCAGTTTTGAACGCGCGGCTATTACTTTGTAGTATGTAGCACCACCCACTGCTAAACCTCGTCAGCTGCCTCATCAACAAAAGGCCTACTGTATTCTGTTCTGTGCGAACGCACCAGTTTGACACCGACGCAGAAAGCTACTGGATAATTTCCACAAGGAATTCGAGAAATAGGTTTTCGGAGCCAGTTAGATCGAAGAATAACTGCCAATGTGAAGTTGGTGTAGTAAGAAAAACGCGGCCTAGCAGGCGTGGTCTGTGGATCAAGGCCAGATTGAGTGACGACCAAATCAATAGAGCTTTTATCCCTGCTGTCCCGTGAGTGTAAAGGCCAAACTTGATTTGTCAAGGTAAAACGCTGCTCGGACAGCGCCTTACGCACGCGAGTGTCCGGACAGATCAATCGCTGGCCGTGAGTCCGCCCCGCCTCAACCAGACTTCTATCGCTCCCGGGGTCTGTCTAATTGGTTACGGCAACTTGTCTAGGTCTAAAATGCTGAGTTGTACACTGCGGCCTGGTCCCCCAACGTCCAATTGTCCCGTCACATCCGCATTCAAAACGCTGCAACAAAAGTGTACAAATGGACGTAGCAATGCGTGCCTTATGCCCAGAACAGTGATTGACAAGGTCGGCAAATGCTTATTATAATGATTTATCCAAAATTTTCGTCAACTGCATGAATTTCAACATTTTACCACTACACGTGGTACAGCCCGATGCGAGGTTAAGCCAAAGCTCTTGCAGACTGGTTACACTCGAAAATCGTGTTTTGTACTCCTTCTTCTGCGCTTCGTCAAGCAAGATTAGTCTTGGAGAATTCCAGGATAAGGAAGAAGATCGAAGAGGGAGGAATTTACTTAATGGAGTAATAGGCGGACCTTCGAAGGACGCGCACCAACACGCATTTGGCCCGGTACGTCCTTCTCTCGCGCCGTCTCGTGTCTGAGTCTCTGGCCGTTCAGCAGAAAGAGCGTTAGCGTTGAAGAGGGCAGCACCGATGAGAGTCGCATCAATGCGCAAATCAACGGGCAGTGAATAATAACAGGTTTTTATCACAAAACATTATAGGAGTTCCATGTAATGTCTTTGTCGTAAACGTCACATCCAAGACAAAGCAGATGTCGGGAAATAATCGAATTTGGTTACTGTAGTTTTCTTTACAGAAACTCATTAGCGGTTTTTATAGCCTGAGCATTAGTTGTATTACTCATGATAAATTATTCACCGAAAAAGTGAACTCATTGAGCTTTCTCATTAACTGATGTTCTTTTGAGCTCTGAAACTTCAGCAGGATGTGAAATCATCGCAAACTTTCAATTTCCGCGTTTCTGTGAAATTTTTTTGCTGAAAATGTGTTAAATCAAACAAACTAATTCATGCAAACACAACACCCATCAAACAACCAAGTGAAAGGTTTTTGCTACG
>MU890476.1:0-14644 GCA_036418205.1 Ostertagia ostertagi
TACCCGACCAAACGCCTCCGCTATCCTACTGAAATTCGAGAACAAAACAGGTCATCACGCAATACCAAGGTGGGCCACTTACCGTAACTTAGTCCGGTACTCGAGACCACCCGGAACCAGTAGTGGGACACACAGCAATCCGGACTAAACTTGATTCGATATTTTCGTTGCGACCTTCTGATCAGCGGGGACCCCACGCCCTCCACTGATCAGAAGTGGATCTGGGCTTCGGTCGAAGCGAACCAGACCTTCAAGGTTTCGTGTTAAGGTTTTTCTTCCTAAGGATCTGGAACGGAGACAGGTGCCGTTCTCTAATCCTGGGGCCGTATCCTATCCTTCCCTCAGGCTGAGAGAATAAATAATCCCTTCAAATTTTCTTGGTCTCTCCTACAAAATCGCCATAAGAAAGTTTAATTTGTAATGCATACATTCGTGTAAAAGCAAGATTCAGGAAGGAGGTGAGAGCCTTAGGACTAAGCCTGGAGGGAGAGGAGCTCCAGAGTCGTGAGCCAGTTAGAGTGTGGCGAAAGTTTGAATTTGTGAGATCACAGTGGTCATCAGCAGCTGATAAGGCGAGAGAGCGCAGGCGGGAGCACCGAATTGAGTGGGTTTAAAGGTCCGACTTCAAGCAGTCCTTCGACCCTAGCCTGGGGAAGGTTAGGATGTGATCAGGACATTCGCGGCAGGAACTGAGGAAAGTTCAAGTAGTAAGTAAGCTCTTAAACGGTTTCTAATGGGAAATATTTACGACTGAAATAATCTCTGCTTGAAATTCGTAGCAATCTGTAAAATTTTTGGGAATATGACGAATTTGTGTATACGTAGGCTCTGCTTGGTGTTCTTCCCCTCTCAATGGGTCAAATACGATTCCGCGTTGAGGTTCCGCGGCGCACACTTGATCCTGCCTCTATACAGTTGTACCAAATAATATTCTGATACAACATCATTAAAGTTATTGCATTGCACTGGTTTTCAGGTTGTGATCAGTTATTTCGATTTGGCTCCAACAAATGTTGGCTTCGGTGGTACTACAGTGGCCGCTGCAACCGTCTAGTCCAGTCTACCGACCCCGTGTTTCCATTTAGGAGTTTTTTCACCCTTTCCGGTTATGCCAAGTGTACCAGCACATATTTATTCACTTGTTAAAAGATATGCCTGAGCATCAGTTTAATAAAGTGTTTACGATGTTAGCGGAGAGTGTGACTAATGATGTGCTGCATGAGGTGGTTGATTACTTGGTTACTCATTCATTACATTAATTGGTGACGTATATTTTGCCGTATTTTGCCAGCATGAAAAATTTTGTGTAAGTTTTCAATTTATTACGATAATATGTTATACCAGATTGGTTCACTGTCAACTCGCCGGACTTTTCCCTTCTTTTCCTGCGTAAGCTTACGCGTTCGCTTTACGGGTCGCCCTCGATGGTGAATCAACACCTCGTGGAGATGACGCGTACGCATCAAAAAGGAGTTTCATACAGTAGAGGGCATCGTCATAAGCATGACATGACGGTAGATGACGTATCAATACTATTCAGCTAGTCGACTGTGATCAGTTTTCCGCCTCCTCTCCACATGCTTCCCTTCCCCCCTCCACTGCGTCCAACTTCCATTACCAGCACCCACTATACATGTACCCAGAAATGTGCTGAGCAGGGTGTTTATATAGCCATAGGGGTGTTATCACAATTATACTATTAAAAAGCATTGATAATGGCTTAAGTCCTGCGAGCTATTAGATTCTGTTAGCGGTTCGTTTATTCCATTATGCCTGCCATATCACTCACCTCATTTTGCGAACAGCTACGCAGACATAGTACCCTCGCCTTCAAATGACCAGAAATTGTGCAATTGCAGAAATTGACGTGGCATTGGCACACACGTGGCTAAATTCTCGATGAAAAGGTGACATCACGTGTGCTCAAAGATGTTCTTGAATCGATGCCACGTTAATGCCACGTCAATTTCTGCAATTGCACAATTTCTGGTCATTTGAAGGCGAGGGTACATACAGTCGATATCTCGAAGTCTGATTGGGCGTGTCACCGGAAATGACGTGGCAGCCACCGCACTTGATAGATGTTGTGTGGATAAAATACTCCGCCAGATATCAGCAAAGCGTGTTGGAAGCAGCTTATCCGCGCAACTTCTATCAAGTGCGGTGGCTGCCACGTCATTTCCGGTGACACGCCCAATCAGACTTCGAGAGATTGCGCGTCTCCGGACATCATGTCAACCGTGAGCCTTGGCGGTTCAGCGTTTTGTAGTGATGTCTGGGAGCTCTCACAAGTGCACACTATCACAGCATCTCCTCTTTCTTTATCTTCTTCAAAAGGCTTAGTCCCAATAAGACACAAAGTGTGTGCTTTTCCAGCTACGCTCTCACCCTTTGGTTGACAGAAGCCCTTGTGACCACATATACACATACCGACATGCATACAAACTGACACACCAAGTTAGCGGTTCATGAAATAGGAGGATTGGGGAGGTTTTGAAATACTTGTGCTTATCATGGTCCTTGCGTGTTCAGTTCATTACCCAGCGTGCGTAAAATAAAGGGTTTGCTTCCTGACCGAGATGCATTTGTAATGACATTCGGACAGTTTCGAATTCTTCATGAAATGCCAATAATAATGCCACAGTGCTGGGCCGGCACCGAAATTTAATTATTATCCAAATGAAAAACTGGCTTTTGTGTTGCATTCCCATATGTTTGTTGCTTTGGAATACTGTTCTATTCACGAGTGTTCCATTCAGCTTGAAGCCTATAAAATTTTGCCATCTAGCGGTTATCGATTCGTATAAACAAAAGAGAAGATATGAGCACCACAGATAGGCTTTATTTGTAATGTTCGTGGATGTCTCCTTGCCCACTACCATGTACAAAAGTCCACATTTGCCATTGGTGCAGTTTGTTGCGACCCGGCAGGACTGGCTCAAACTGGCTCGCAATTGGTAGCATGCTTGTTCACAGCCGTGTTGACATTCTAAAAGGAGACGTTGAATGTAGCGGCAGTGAGGAATTCAAATGGAGGCTTACTAGTCTCTGTATAAGCAGGATGTGAAGTAGAATCCGTTACATCTCTGTGTTGCGCATCCAATATCTCTGTTATTACCCCAGACGATCTGAATTTCATTAGGATTCTGCGAGCAAGCTCCAAGTGCAGTCATGAAATCGCGTCTTATGCGTTGGCCCATGCTGTGAGTGTTAAGATGGTGTCAGATCACCAGAGACGTAGTAAACTAGCCAAACTTGCACGTTAACGGGCAGTTTTAATGAGCACGTCACCTAGAGGTGCAGGTTTTTCCGATGATGATGGAAATCGCTTCTATGGCACTCAAAGACGCTATTTGCGAAACTGCTGAAAGCAAAGCTTCCGAGTGCGGCTCAGCTGGTCTGGCAGAGTGGTTTCTTTTTAAGCACAGCCGTAAAACGCGCAGGAAAAGGGCTCGCTGACAGAAAACGGGACGCGGGGGCGAAATACAATGTGTTTGGAGAGACGCAGGTGACGCCCGTTACGCGCAGCAAAAAGTCCTTCGGAGGACTTTTTGGAGTTGGCCAACTTCAAACTGCCAGGTGCGTGGGTCAAAGCACGGTGTTGGAAAGGGAAAGGGAGGCACCTTGCATTGATTCGTCAGTGGTGTAGCGCCTGCGGTCTACGTTGGTGTTGGATAGCTACTGGGATCGAGTACTAACGGTAAGTGTAGGTGCTAACTTTGCAGGCTCTCACAACACCTTTCCCTTTCTCTCAACAACTTTCGATCCTATAAGAACTTCTCCTTAGTGCAGTGGTAACGATGCCGCTCATGGGATGGTGCACCGAAAGTTGAACCCGTGTGTGACGCAAGGTTTGCAGGCAACGTGGGGCTCACCACTTCCACTATGGCAAATTACCAATGGCTCAATAGGAACGTTCTGCCGCTGGCAAGGTTGCTGGATCTACACCGCTTGGAGTCTAAGATTTGCAAACAACATCCGTTGCTTACCTGTTGTCAAGACCTCTTCCGATGCTGTGATCGAGTGATCCCTGGTGCACTGGCAAAAACCCGGCTTTGAGTCCTGTCATCCAGGGTTCAAGTCCGAGAGTGGCGCAAGTTTTGCAGGTAGTGTGGCGAGGCTGGCGGTTTCAAGAAGGGTCATGTCCATGTTTCCACGTTCTTTGTTCCTCGTCAATGGGTGAAAATCACCACATTTGATTGCCAGTCTACAGCACTTTACTACCGTCCCAGGTGCGACGCACTAGCGGTTCGAGCGGTGTACTAGTAACTTGACAGTGTTTGAATGTGGTGGGAATCACGTTGATTTTTGCCATTTTCCCTGGCTCATGAGGATGAGAGAGCAAGAAGGCATGAGATTGCCAGGTCGCTCGTACATTTTTGGAAGCGCTGGTGCATCACTCGGTGTACCTCACGATTCGTTTTCGGGTTTGTGAAACATCAAGTGGCCCTTCAAGGTCTTCGCATAAGCTCGAAAAGTATTGCGTCCCAGAAGAATGCCGAGAGCAGAGCGCATATCCAAGGATTTTGAGAACAGGTTACATCACCGCTTTCAAAGCTGGCGCCTTGAAACTACACCCAACGCTTGGCCAATCATTAGTTTATTTAAGGTAAAGCAAACCTTAGTCATGTGATTCGCCACATAGTTTTGCATCCAATATGTGAAGACCATGTTTGAGGGAACTCCAAACCTTGCAAGCTCGGCTTGCCATGTTGCTATCGCCTGATGGAATTTTCGTAGCGAAGTTTGAATGAGGTAAGTGTTAAAAAGCAAATGTTACGAAATTCAGCTCTGGAACTGGGTTTCGACCTACATTCTGAATGGCTCCTGCCGTCGTCTCAAAGATAATGGATGTTTTCCTCCAGCCGTCTTGCCAAGCTATACATTGACTTCGCTGCAGCTTCTTACGTGCGCATGGGCGTAAGCTTCTGCCCAGCAGTTGTATCTCTGAATTGTATGAAGAGATAGAATATTGCTACTTATTCGTGAATCGTGTTGATGATGGCATATCTCTACCAGAAGGTACATGAGCTGCTTGGCGGTGCATATTCGCTTCCAATAAAATCATTTCCTACTCGACCCAGTAAGCAACGAGGGATCTTAACAAAATAACACGCAAATAAACAAATTTAAAAAAACACCAGCGAGTCCATCGATGTTACCTGAAGTTATTGTGCATCCCAAGAGCAGTATTCCTGAATGCCAGCGAGAACGCCCTGCTTGGACATGCTGTGGACGCTGTAAATCCAATTGAACTCGTTTAATTGAGAGCTCATAAAGGCATTGAAATGAATGTTACAGGCGCTGAATGGTGAATTAACCTTGGCGTTTCGACAAGGTTCGTCTTCTCTGAAGCAGTTCCCAATTCATCACCAACTCATTACTGCACTTTCATGCTTGAAGCAGTTCTATTGTGGCTAATCGCTCAGCAGGGAATGTTGGCCAGTGCCAGGATCACCGTCGTTGATTTGGAGATCTCCATTTCAGCGTTGGGGTGCTCAAGTTATAGCATAAAATTTTGATGTAAGTCATGCTTCTGGCCAAGGTCAATTCTGCCATGGAGGCTTTGATGAGATGGAAACTTCATTGAGAATATCCATGGAATTCAAAGAATCTTTTTGTGTCGTCTCAGCAGGTAGAGACAATGATAGATACCTTCTTGGAAGTGATAAGGAATTTGGGGGTAGCACCGACACAAAGGCGTTAACAGCCTCGTGTGAAGCGTCTCAAAGTTCGAGAAATGCAAGCTAGCTAGCTCTGCTCCTCGCCTACTGCGTTCACAATTGAGCAGTACTGATTTATGCCTGATCTCACCTCAGTGTGATGGGGAGGGGGCATTTGATTAAGAGGAGAGAGAGGAAATTCTTCGCAGACCACCATCTCTAAGTGTGGCTGCCGGATGAGAGAATTCTGCAACGCTTCAAAATCTCGAGTGCTGCGAATTTGCCCACCAACGTGTCTCAATGGCTTAAGTGAAGCTACACTTTTGATAATTTCAAAGAAAAGAGAGAGAAGAAAATTATTTGTAACTCACGTGGCGTGGTGGTCGGTAGTGGTGGTAGTATATTGTTTTGTTGTTGTGGTTGTTTGTTTGTCGTTTGTAAAGGACTTGTATTGTGAGCTGGATGCTGGTGGTTGTTGAGGTAACGCTGTGTGGAATGTTGCGCTGTGTTGTATGTGGTGCACTGTGTTTGTTGTGGTGCCTGGTGGTTGTAATGTTGTGCTTCGTGTGTTGTGGGTGCGCTGTTGTTTAGTGTTTGCGCTGGTGTTGTTTGGGTGCACTGGTTGTTGTTTTGGTGAGCGGTGGTTTAGATGTTTGCGCTGAGTGTTTTTGAGGTGCAACTGGTGTTGTTGTGGGGTGACGGTGTTTATAATGATTTCACTTGTGCTTGTTATTGGTGGGCGCTGGTGTTGTTGTGGTGAGCTGTTGGTTGTAGTGGTTGCGCTGGTAGTTGTCGTGGTTTGTACAAGGTACTTAATCGGGATTTTCATCAGCGCCTTTCTGTATAGATTCTGGTTGTATGGCTGCTGAGTAGCACTGGCCTGTCCTTAATCAGCAGATCTTTTTAAACTCTTCCAAAAATTCTGAAAAACTCTTACTGTATGCTGACCTTGCACCAAGCGACATTGCAGTATAAGGAGGATAACCTTAAAATAGTTTCTTGAGTAGTCAAAAGAAGATTCTATGTAGTAGCGCGGGAACTTACAAAAGCAATCCGAAAGGAAGACATGTTCGATGGCCGGTGAACTGTGGTCATGGAGGCTTTTTATGCGCGGCTACTTTGCACTATGACAATATGTATACCGTAGGCTGCTATCGATTTTGACATCCTTCTCTGTGACGTCTGCTAAGCAGGGTCAACTGTCCGTTCGCACTATCCGAACTAGAGGTTCGTATTTGTGTTTCGGGAAGAGGGTAATCGCAATTCGGGGTTGAGCAAGGTTAGGCCGATGTCATAGTTTTGCGAATTCGAGCCATTCACTAGCGATCGCTGGATCCGAGCATTGCAACGACGAATCCCAACTTTGATCAGTGAATCGACGCGATCATCAGCGAGTCAGCGATGTACCAGCGAACCTCAATAGGGGCGGGACCCCATAGTTCAAAGAAGTCCCGACCACTTCAAAAAGGGTCTCTGTCACGTTGTCACGTTAAGCCAGTACGACTACATCCCCTCTTCCTTTAAACGTTGGGTCCCGCCACTGTTGAGTCGCTTGTACCTAGTTCGACTCGCTGGTACATCGTTCGACTCGCTGGCGCAAAGTCCGATTCGCTGGCGCAACGCTCGGATCCAGCGATTCGCTAGCGAATCGCTCGATTCGCAACTATGACGTCGATCTATCATAGTGGGGACGGAGAATTTCCTCAAGGAGTTAAATTTGGATGGTTCCCACGAATTTTGGATAGAAATAAGAAAAAGTAGTGAGAAATAGGTAAGAGGTGAATTTTCGTTTCATCAAAAAAAAAAAA
This sequence comes from Ostertagia ostertagi, assembly GCA_036418205.1. Classification (NCBI taxonomy): domain Eukaryota; kingdom Metazoa; phylum Nematoda; class Chromadorea; order Rhabditida; family Trichostrongylidae; genus Ostertagia; species Ostertagia ostertagi. The sequence goes on from MU890476.1 coordinate 7,472, forward strand.
CTTCCCCCTATCCGCTTACGCCCCTCCCCCCGCCGCTCGCTCGATAGCCGTTTTGGAAAAGTGCGAACGTGGCAGCTAGCCCTACTGCCAAGTAGCGGTGCGTGATTTGTGTGATGTAAATTGAAAGCACATGAGCACTTTGAAGGAGAACCATCATAAATATTTTTCAGTTTTGTGAGGGCTGCTTGACCTCAGTATATTGAAAAGTATCTATTTTTGAGTAACCATTATGACAAGTATTTGTCAATTTTTACATGTAAAGAAATAATAATGGGTGGAGCGATGCGTGCTGAGCGATCCTCTCCTGTGGTATTTCTCGTAATTTCGGTATCGTAGCGAGGTCTCCATTCAATCTTGAGGCTAGTACTGTATGGAGCTTGAATCCCACTAAAGGTTGAGATAGCGCCGCGCTAAAGGAATCTTACACGGAGAAAATCATGTTCTCTATTTCAGTCATAAATCATTGGCTTGAAGCTCATTATCCACCATGAGAATGAGAAAACAGGTGGATTGCTTTTATTTTGGTAAAAAACGAAAAATTTCGAAAAAATCGAAAGGGCTGCTACGCGTTCAAAGTGCCCACGGACGTCTTTCACAAATGCTGGCGACGGGGATGCTTCCACTTGGTTCTTGGAGTGCCTTCACTAGAAACTCTTTCTGGCCTTCTGCTTTATTGCATTCACATCTTACACTTCTACTCCATCCTATTCTATCGATCGATTTCTCTACTCTCCGAAATCGCGCGCTTTAACCCGATTCTTTCATTGCGTCGCCTGATACGTAGCCGGCCAAAGGCCAACTTCTTTCCATGCCTCCTTTGGCTCCGCCCGAATTACCTTCGATTGTCCATAGAGTGTAGTTTTTGTACGTTTGTTTCTCTTCGGAAACCGAATCTTCATGCGTGAAACTTTGTGTGCTGTTTCCAGTGATCACAACTGACATATTCATGTCAAGGAAAGAATGCAAGAATTTTCCGCGAAGGATTCCTTTAACACGTTGACTTCATCGCGCGTTTTGTGTTTTTGCACCGCATGGACAGGAGCGAATTTGCGAGCGCAGTCGCCGCACACCAAATCCATAAATTTTAAGTTGTAAATCCGCAACACTTAGATGCGGTGGAATGTTTTCAATGATCGTTCGATCTGTCTAGCTTATCAGGAGTTACTGTAATGGAAGTTTAATCCGTCATTGACAATGCCAACATGCCATGAAAAGGGGAATTTTACTTGAAATTCCCCTTAGTGGTTCCAAAATTAATTTGGACGTGGTTGTTTCAGTAAAAACACATATCTTCCCATACGAATAGGTTTGTATTCACTTCTGTTATTCCTTTTTATCAACATGTCTACGTTATTGAAAAGAAAACGAGGAATGAATTGAACAGACATATCCGTAAGGTCTGGAAAACGTCTGCCAAACTAAAGAATATTTGGCCTTTCTGTGAGCCATGTGGTTTTTAAGTATGCTAATGTATGACCTATAGAATGAGTACAAAGACCTAATAATTTCAACCACGCTAAGATAAAATGATACTTCGGTGACCGTTACCGCGTCAACAATGTCCCACCGAGTGCGCAAAGTGAGAACGCTTACCGCGTAGTCAACGTGTTAAAGGCGAGCCCCGGAATAAAATAGTCAGGAAGAGCGTTCAATACTGGAGCTGGAGGTGAGGAGTGATCTGAAAAAGAAGCAGGAGAAACAGGCGATTGCGCCCTACATAAGAATCTCCTCTATCTGCATTACGGACTTCACATGTATTTTCGGTGCTGGCGCCGCTTTTTCATGACTTCTGTTCCCATCGCGAATTCTGTGAACTTCTGAACAGGAGTTATATGGTGATTTTTAACGTTAATGCCGTTTAACGCGACTTTCTCCTCTCATTTGAAGAGGCTTATTGTTAGGCGTGAGATTGGAGGAAGGGAGGGGGAGGTGCCTCCGGGATGAAGAGACTGCGTACCGTGCGGCAAAAGTTAGAGTGCGTTACATCACAGGGAGTGTGACTTGCTCATGTCGAGCTCTCGTTGCTTCATGAATACCAGAAAGATCACTAAGACCAACCCCGGCCAAAAGTAATAAGGCCACATTTCTGTCGAGTTATCGGAGGTTTTCGTTCGGCCGCTTCTCGATCTTCAGTGCCTTGCCTGCAATCATTTTAGCTGTATTATAAAAGTATCGAAAGAAAAACCGAGGCACCCATGTGGTGAGCGTCGGTAGCGCAGTTTTTAGTGGTCTTGCTTCTCGAGTACCTAGAACCAGGTTTTTCTCCAAATCTGAGGTCATGATCTAAATGAGAAAAAGTGGAACAGTGATGATTACCACTCTCTCAACTCGCACGTTTTTGGTTGAACCAATCATGACGACGGATAGGGGTGAGAGATCAGGGTTGTATCTGAAAATTATTTGTAAACGGTCTTTGATACGATCAACCGGCCCAGCGAGACACAATTTTTTTCTATCTTGGAAAAGTGTTTGGAAGGTTTATTCTACCCAAGTGTCAGCCTTTTGTAATGGATTGGTGAATCGGTGAGTGACTGCCCAGAATTTTCGAGGTTAGGTCAAAATTTCAGAATTCGCTAGAGGTTTGCTTCAAAGGGAGAGTCTGGCTCCCTAAATTACGAATATCATACTTTGTTCGAAGCGAAAAATGCCTTTCGCCTGCGCCACAAGCGCCCGAAGTAGTGAGGAATAATGCCGCCCAACCCGTTCGTTAAAATTAATTGCCTTCGAATTCTTGGAGCTTTCAACAACACGTAGGCATTTGGACTAGCGATGTTTGGAATTTTCCTAGCTATCTCACTGCAAACGGCAAAAGAATAAGCTCGCCAAGGTATCGATCCCCTGACCTCTTCCTCGTGAGCCTCGACCACAGCCTCTGCGCTTTTCTGCCTCATAATTTCTTCCGGAGAAGACATCCTGGTTGACTCTCCCCTGGCGGCAGCACCAGTTGTGAGTGCTATTTTGTCAATCAAGGCATCGAAGTATTCTTCTAGGCAAATATTTAAAGGGAAATAAATTTTGAAATTTTGCAGTTGCAATTGTTTACTAAGACGCGATGTTTCAATGCTGGGTCGGCCACTCTGAGCAGCTATTATTGAAATGAAAAACTAGCCTTTGTGTTGCACTCTTACGTGTTCGCTACGTCAAATACTGTCATTCACAGGGTAATATCTAGCTTGAAAGAGACATGATTTTGCGTTCCGACTTTTATTGATCCCTAATATTGACATATAAACAAAAGAGAAGAACGCTGCAGATGTGCTCCATTGCAACTGCTTGTGGCTGTCTGCTCAGCCATTACCATGAGCAAAGTCCAACATTGCCGTTGCAGTTGTTGGGACCAGCAGGGCACTGGCTACAAACCGCTCCGATTGGGTAGATGCTTGTTCCAACAGTGTTGACACTAAAAAACGAGACGTTGAATGTAGCGGCAGTGAGGAATTCAAATGGAAGGCTTACTAGTCTCTGTATAAGCAGGATGTGAAGTAGAATCCGTTACATCTCTGTGTTGCACATCCAATGTCTCTGTTATTACCCCAGACGATCTGAATTTCATTAGATTCTGCGAGCAAGCTCCAAATGCAGTCATGAATCGCGTCTTATGCGTTGGGCTATGCGTCGGGTGTGAGTCCAGGCTGAGTTATCTGCCAGACTGTGAATCGCGGAGTAAGAACGAAGCACCAGTGGTTCAGACTGATGTCACCGACATAACAGCGTTTGAAAGTAGTGGGAGTACGCACGTTGACTCCGCCACTTTCCCGGGCTATCTAGCCATGGCAGAGCAAGAGGGCATGAGAGAGTCAGGTCACTAGTACATCGTTCGAGCCACTAGTGCATCACTCGTATACCGTTTCGCTAGATTTGCCAATTTTTGTACCGGCCTTAGGTCGAAGGAACTTGGTTTTCGGGTTTGTGAAACGTTGAGTGGCCCTTAAGGTCTTGCCATAATGCTCGAAGTATTGTAATCCCAGAAGAGTGCCGAAAGCAGGGCGCATATCCAAGGATTTTGAGAACAGGTTACATCACCGCTTTCAGAGCTGACGCCTTGGAACTACACCCAACACTTGGCCAATCATTAGTTTATTTAAGGTAAAGCAAACCTTAGTCATGTGATTCGCCACATAGTTTTGCATCCAATATGTGAAGACCATGTTTGAGGGAACTCCAAACCTTGCAAGCTCGGCTTGCCATGTTGCTATCGCCTGATGGAATTTTCGTAGCGAAGTTTGAATGAGGTAAGTGTTAAAAAGCAAATGTTACGAAATTCAGCTCTGGAACCGGGTTTCGACCTACATTCTGGATGGCTCCTAGTCTATCGGTTGCCGTCGTCCAAAGGATGTGGATGTTTTCTTTCCAGCCAGGTCTTTGCCAAGCATACGATTGGCGTCCGCTGCAGCTTCTTACGTGCGCTTGGGCGTAAGCCTCTGCCCAGCAGTTATATCTCTGAATTGTGTTAAGAAGATAGAATATTGCTACGTATTCGTGAATCGTGTTGATGATGGAATATCTCTACCAGAAGGTACATGAGCGCTGATGGTGGTGCATTTTCGTTCGAATAAAATCCATTCTAGCTCGCATCCACAGTAGCACGAGGATCTAACAGCAAAATAATAGATTCCAAAATAACAAATTTAAAAAAAAGCACCAGCGAGTCCATCGATGTCACCTGAAGTTATTGTGCATCCCAAGAGCAGTATTCCTGAATGCCAGCGAGAACGCCCTGCTTGGACATGCTGTTGAAGCTGTAAAGCCAATGAACTCGTTTGATTGAGAGCTCGTAAAGGCAATGAAATGTTTACAGGCGCTGAAATGGTGAATTAACCTGGCGTTTCGACAAGTTCGTCTTCTTGGAAGCAGTTCCCAATTCATCAACTTATTACTGCCACTTTCATGCTCGAAGCAGTTCTGTTGTGGCTAATCGCTCAGCAGGGAATGTTGGCCAGTGCCAATCCCGTCGCTGGTTTGGAGATCTCCATTTCAGCGTTGGGGTGCTCAAGTTATAGCATAAAATTTTGATGTAAGGCATGCTTCTGGCCAAGTCAAATCTGCCATGAAGGCTTTGATGAGACAGAAACTTTATTGAGAATATCCATGGAATTCAGGGACCTTTTTTGTCGTCTCAGTAGTTAGAACAATGATAGACCCTTCTTGGAAGTGATAAGGAATTTGGGGGTAGCACGGACACAAAGGCGTTAACAGCCTCGTGTGAAGCGTCTCAAAGTTCGAGAAATGCAAGCTAGCTAGCTCTGCTCCTCGCCTACTGCTTTCACGATTGAGCAGTACTGATTTATTCCTGATCTCACCTCACTTGATGGGGGTGGGGACAGGGGATTGAGAGGAGGGAGCGGAGTTACTCCGCAGGCCACCATCCCTAAGTGTGGCGGGCGAATCATAATTTTCTGTCTCAAAGTCTCGAGTGCGACGAACTTGTCCAAAATTCGAACGGAATTGGAATTTTCCAACGTGCTTCAATGGCTCAAGAGAATGGCTACCACCCTATTCCCGACCCCCCCACCAGTTTTTGATAATTTTAAAAGAGAAGGAGAGAAAAAAAATTATTTAAACCTTCACGAGCGTGTGGTGGCTCGTAGTAGTTTTGTTAGTGTAGTAAGTTGTGGTATGAACTTGTGAGTTGGGAGGTTGGGCTGTTGTTGTAGTAGTGGAGCTGGGGGGCTGGATTGTGGATGAGGTGTTTGCATTTGGCCTGGGGTGTTTGGTACTGTGGATACGACTGCGCCTGGGTTGGTGGTAGTTGTTTGTGCGGTGGTTTGCATTGAGCCTGGGGTGTTTGGTACTGTGGATACGACTGCGCCTGGGTTGGTGGTAGTTGTTGTGCGGTGGTTTGCATTGAGCCTGGGGTGTTTGGTGCTGTGGATATGACTGCGCCTGGGTTGGTGGCAGCTGTGGCTGCGCTGGTGGTTGTTGGTGCTGTGTCGGAAGTTGTTGTGGAGGTGGAGGCCGTTGTGGATGCTTGCTAACCATCAGGAGTATGTCATTAATTCGTAGTAGTAAAGTGATTGTGTAATAATTATAGTATAGATTGTATTGTATAATAGTATAGTGTAATGTACTAGTTCGTTTCTGAATAATACTAGAACTGAATGGGGCCACCTCGGCCGGTGGTTCTAGAGCTGATGGAGGCACCTGGGCCGGTGGCCTGAGCAAGGGCAGTTGACCTGAGCAGTTCCGTTGGCCTAGGCCGGGCTGGTAGTCTGAGCATTGCCGGCCTAACCTCATTCGGCGGAACTTTCTTGAAACTTGAAGCGAAAGCCCCAAGAGTTCACATTTTAGCTACTAATGGAATGACTGGTTGCTTATGCTTGTCAAGAACGTGTGAAGTGCCGCGCTGAAAGCCCCGGAGAGCCGCTGTGGTAGATTTTGTTAGGTGTCAAGTGGTTCGCTCCGCCATTTCCTGCTGTCTACGCACTTGCTAGCCCGATTCCTTAGCCTAGTGGAATCGCGTGATGGGCTGCGTGGACACAAGCGATCGTTCAGGGAATGCAGTGACTACACGAACTCGTTCGTAGTATTTGAACTCGAAAAATGTTCAGTTTGAGCGCATGCCTGTTTCTCAATCGAACCTACGCCGTTTCTGCCGCTGCCGATTTAAACTATGTAATTTGGAATCTGTTTATGTCTTTTGTTTCAAAAATATCCTACTATGCATGAATCGCTAGTTTGGCTTTTGTTCCGATAAGCTTCACTGACAGTTCCTCTTTTCTAAAATTGAATTAATAGAGCAAGCAAGCGCTAAGATTTCTTTTCTTCCATATTCTGACTAAAGAAAGTTTCTCCGCTTGGTTACCTGATATATTATTTTTTCCGAACATGCAGGGACTTTTGCTTTTAACCTAACACGGAGCCCGTTCATTGCAGGCAAACTCGCGCTACTGTCCCGGCCCAGGATCTTCCTTATCAAGGGAGAACCGAGAGAATCAAGAGTTTCATGGACAGGTTCTCTTTGTTCCTTTTTTTATTTGCTGTCAACCCCCAGCCACAAGCTCATCATCGACCGTTCTTAAATCCAAATCGATCTGGGGTTGTTGCTTGATAAAATGTCTTGATAAAGCGGTTGTTGTATGCTTGGTAACCCTACCGTCACCGTAATCGTAGTCGCCCTGAGTCTGACCCAGCACCAACTGGCATTGTAGGATAAGGAAAATCAGCTGAAAGAAG
>MU890484.1:0-29456 GCA_036418205.1 Ostertagia ostertagi
GATCTGTTTTGTCATAGCTTACCATCCCTAACATGTATCAAATGAGCCAGTTGTGGCAGACGGTGCGATAATTTCATTAGCCGCTGGTGGATGAAAATGGTGCTGTTAAGAAGTGCGCAAGTGGAACCGGAACAGCCTGAAAGCTCGCAACACAAGATCTTTACTTTCCCCGTTGACTCCATTGGACAAGCCTAGTCGGTACCAGCGTCACCAGTGTGAATGCTCCGCTCTGCCTCTCTGCTTAAGCGGCTAGAGTGCTTGAGCAATGGACCAGCAGCTGAGATAGTCAACTTGTGGGTGTGCACAGGGGCGAAGAGGATTCACCGAGCGAGTAAGGCGCTGTTATGTAGGTGGCTACGGGATCACCCTTCACTAGGAAGTGCGTCGTTCCTCTCCTCTGGGAATCTTCACAGTAGGCATACCTATTTCCCATTCTTCGTCCTCCAATTGACCATGCCACCTGCCTAAAACCCACAATTGGCAGTGAACCGCAAGGCTGAAAACATGAGCAGGTAGATAGTGCTTTATTTTGATGCTTGTTTTTGTTTGAAATCCAGTTAATCAAAGCCTCATATCGTTCCGAACATTCAAGAAAAGCACAGATGAGTCTCTGACTCCAGCTAAAGCTCTCAAAAGCTCTCTCTTCTGATTTTTTCTGTTTCCTAAATCTGTGTTTCTCCTGTCCGTCTATTTGACGTTTCCTTTTTCTTCATTGACAATCTCTGTTTCCTTTCTGATTGTGGTAGAGTTTCAATCTCAATTTTCTGGGCTTTTACCTGTATTCTGCTCCCTGCACTATCTATTATTTGATTCCAGGATCATCTAATCCTTTTCAAGAACTTTCCGTCAAAAATTGACGCTTTTCTTACTTTTGGTAGTCGTCTTTTGACGCTGTTACGTCTAGAGCATTTCGACTGATTCAGATATTGGAGATGCCGATTTCTGATGAGGATATGACAATGAAGAGCAATTCGATGGGAGCTGGCCGATTAGCAAACAGTTACGGTAATTATGGAAGACAAGGAAGGTAGGTATCGTTATATTCTTGATTCGCTTTATCTTAACCCCCTGTTGACTCTACAGACCCTACCTTGTGTAGAGAACTGAAAATTCAAGTAGCTTGAGCAGTCCGCCTTGGTTTTCGCACTTTTGGACGATCAGTATTTTTCAAATCCCTGCAGGTTTTCCAAGGCGGTGTATAACAAGCATATTCCGTGATGTAGAGAACTGGGAGAATGGGGTTTACTCTGAAACAATTGATGTCAAGGTCTTGCTACTTAGAAAAAAGTTAGAAAACCCCCAAGGATGGTCACACAATGTTCCTTGTTTATCTGAGCTGAAGAAGAGTCTGGGAGACAAGCATTGTGAGAGACACTGTGCGAATGGAAATTGACAGATTGAGACGAGGAAGACTAGAGCAGAAGATAGCAGATACTGTAATAATGGTGGGCGTGCATGGTTCCTGAGGTGGCCATGGATGCATGTTCCAAGCTCTTAGCGTTCGTTCCATGCGCGCTTATAAGGCGGAGTTCGCTCTTGAAAAGCAGCCTGTTCATAATCAAGTTAAAGTGGTTCGTGAAGCCGGATTAAGAAAAAACTATGAGAAACGGCCCGGAACCCAAAAAAGGGAACCTTTCTTTGCTCGCCTATTTCCGCATTGGTGCGATTCTTAATCGGAGTTGCCCTTCTTTATACGGCTGAAGCTCTCTTGTTCTAAACGCTAGATGAACTGCGTCGAGTGGATAGCCAGCCAGTGGGCTTACCGCGTCTGTAGTGCCGGGGGAAGGGCCTGCTATGTTGCCGGGGGCATATCCTTGCTGCGAACAGCGTGCAATCTTAGGGGTCTGCCTGTCTTCCCACTGAGCAAGTTTCCCCTTTATGCACCTCTCGTCTTGATCGTGGAATCCCTTCTTTTGCGTCGTCCAAAGTGACGCTGTTTAATGTACGCTGTGGACCACGAAATCTTAGCTCAGTGGAGCAAGGTACGGTCTAAATTCTGATTAATCTTTTTGAAAAGTTAACGGCTCGAAGTAAAACGGCAGCGAATTTCATTTTTGTGGAGCTCGTTAACTCCAGCAGTTTCTCTGATAGGTTGAAACAACGAAGTGCCAGTTTGCTTCGTTCAGCAAATGCCGCTACGGAAGGTGATTCAAGCAATTGAGTGAGATAATGTTACGCACTCAACGTTCACTGATTCGATCGATCCTGTTACGAAGTAAGTCTTTTATGCATACTACAATAAAACTTACCTGATTTTCAAAACCTTTTGGTCCAGGGTCGAGCATGGGAGTGGAGTTCCGGGCTATCCCTTTATGACCCTTTCAAACGGTACGACACACTCATACCGTCCAACAGTTGCTGTGGTCACGAAATCATCTTCTTCTCCTCATTCGTCTGAAATTCACGCCCTATATCTCCTCCTCCAGCCCACAGTATTACCACCACTGCCCCGTGCACGATCCTGGTTTGTTCATCACCGGAGTGAACTTCGATTTTGGGGAATTCTTTCGCAATGAAATAATGAGATAGTGATTAGAGCTTTTCAGTCGAGCTATGCTGCCAACAAATCTACCGAAGGGTAGGTTGCAACAAAGTAAGAAATAAGTTTGTTAGATATCTTTGGTACATTACGTTAAGGCTCCTTTCCTACTGCTCTTTAACTAACAACGAAATTTTCGTTTATCCTCAGCGCCTTACAGGAACGCATCGCTTCAGTTCTTCATTACGAACCCATTGTAACTAATCACATCTATTAGTTTTCAGTTCATAATCGACTAATTCCATTTCTGTAATTACTATATCTCATCGACAATAATTCAGGAGGATTCAAAGCATCGTGATTCCGGCTCCTGACTATCCTAGGTCCTTTCGCTCAGCTGGATCGCAACACAACAAAAGCCTATTATAAGTTATTTGCCCTTGTTTCTCTATAAGAACTCACATGTTGACGTGGAGTTGTTACCAGTACTTCATTATTGTCAGTAGTACATACGTCTTTCGTTGAGAATCTCGCTGGTACTTGCAATTACTGTTATTTCGAATAATTCGGAGGATCAGTTCCTCTGCGCTCGTTGTCTCTGTCCGAACGTCGGGAAAGATTTCCCAGCAGTTGTAGACGTCGAGGAACAGGTCCTATAGGGCATGGTATGTCCGTGTTAGAAAGCTCAATTCCTTTACTCTTAACAGCTTCAAGTGGCTTAACGGAGAAGTGTTTCATTAGCAATGGAAAACTCGTCCTTCTTCGAATGAGGAGTAAGTATAATATACTTGTGCCTTGATTGTTATTGTTTTATGTACCGATGTATGCAATAAAGATTTCACATGTGCGTGAAGTGACCAAGAGAAGGAAGCAGGTGAAGCGGTACGGTAGGCCATGCACATCCTTAGGTCAAGCCCAGACCATATTTAATTCCGACGACAGCTCGTTGTGCGTGCTTCTCGGCAACTTTTTTTCGGAATTTTTAACCTACCTATGCTTTCGTTTGGTAAATATACTTCCTTTATTTACTAATGTAGACGGACAACTTTCTAACATAAAAATACCAAGTGACCCGAGCAAAACCATGCCCACTCGCACAAAAATCTGACGCGCATGCGCGTCATGTGTTATGTAATATTTCAAATCAACAACGCCAAATCAAGTTGGTGGCGTAATAGCGGTCAATAAGCGTCGATAACGAAATTGTTTACGCATTAACTGGAAATAAAAAGAAGCAACACAAACCGCCGATGACCCGTGAATAAGACGCAACTCTCTCTCACACAATGAGGGAGTGGCGTGTCCAGACCACTTGTCTGAAATTGCCTGTCACCCGCGTGCATTGAAGTAAGGCCGCTACGTCATAATCCACAGCGCGTGCGCGAGGTATCTCGTCCATTAGCTCTCACTGGCCATCACTGGTTCTTTTTTTTTTGAGCCCTAGTGCCGTTGTTGAGCACTTCCGAGCCGGCACAACGGCACATCTGCAATGCCCACACACAGGCTCATTCGGGGTTATTCCTTTGATGACGATGATGCACCCTACATACTTCAGTTTTTCAATTCTCTTAGATTTTCGACATTTGGAAAACTAGGCGCTAAAGCATAGTATATCAATTTTGTGAACACGGATATGAGAACTCCACTGGTTCACCCAGCTCATGGGATGCTTCGGCTCGACGTCGTTGCCACGCGCTGCACGCCTGGGCACTGTTTCGCGTCATGACCATTTGTGCCAGCCGCGCGCGGCTACAGAAACGCGTGCGGCGTGGTTCCCCCTCTCCTCCCATCCCCCATCCCCTCCATGCGCGGCCAGTCTTTGAGCAGTCGCCTCTGACGGTTGAGACGTACTTACTCTCCATTAGGAGGAAGTCTCAGGCACCGGGCGCCAGGAGCCAAGACTCACATGTTCTGCGCAGGACACCTCAAGGGTGTGTGTCAGGCTCACTGTAGTCGCTTTTGCGAAGCACGGACACGTTCACGCTGTGCACCCGTGTCGGAATTTGCCCAATTGATATGTACAGCCCTCAACAAGACCTAAGGGAGAATTAAGAGCGCACCGTAGGATTATCCGAGACCTTCGACCGACAATCAACGACAACGGGAAAACGCAAGAAACAGCCGATAATGAACATTTCGCTTCAAGGAGAAGGAGTAGAATGGTCTCTGCAGCACAGACAGAGCAGAATCCTGGTGAGAGTGCCTTGCGAAGCCGAGGTATAGCACGAAACTCCATTCACATGAAATTTTAATTGTCCTGAGTCATTCTCCTTGGGAATTTTGCAGTCTTCGTTGTTAAACAGTGAAGTGCTGAATGATGCGAGGTGTAAGGACGCGGTAAAATCACATTTGGGGACAATCGGAAATTGGGCCTCGATGGAAAAGATGTTAATGGAGTTCAAGAGACTAGGAAACAAGGAGGTAATGAGATCAGGTAATTGCATAACAGGATTCGATACTTATGGACTGAAGACGCTTAATCTCCTATTCTCCTACTCAATACCAATTCAGTGTTCCCAGCTTTATCTACTATTCTTCTTATCTCCTAAACGCTTAAAACGTTAAGAGCTTGGCCTATTTTTTCGAAAACTGTAGCTTCGTTCGACCAATATCATTAAATGTGTGATGCTCAATAACATTGTTATTGATACAAATGAATTCCCATTGAATGATTACGTGGTTGGTTTCATTCATTCTTGATTGTTCTGAGAAGACAGTAGCCTCCAAACAAAGTGGGAACGCCTGTCGACGATGAGGTTCTTCAGAAGAGATAAGCGCAAGTTAGATCATTTGAAGAAAGATATTGACATAGTGAGTTCGTTAAGCTGCTAATATGAAATAGGTTGAATTGCTCCTATGAAGTTCTCCTCTCCGAGTGCAGGACTTGACCACGTCATTCCAATTCAGGATGATCACAAAATTCCACTGAAAGAGCTCATTCGTCGCTTGAAAACAGACAAAGAATTGGTTGGAACATACATATTTTATTCTATCGCTGGGTATTGAATTGCATTATTAGGTGCATTTTTTAGGGTCTTTCATACGAAGAAGCCACTGAAAGGTTAAGAATGTATGGACCAAACGCCTTGACTCCACCTTACAAAACCCCCACATGGGTCAAGCTTATGCAAAATCTCTTTGGTTGGTTCGACTAATGTTATGCGACTCTTCGAACAGCAACGAATATAAAACCAAGGAGATTCATATCAGAGAATGAGGAGTGTATTGGAGCGTTTATAGTTGGCGATCGTACATGGGCATCGTATGCGATTAGGCGAGTAGGCGATAAGGGAAGGATACGTATTGATTTGTTGCTCCGCCCATTGAGCGATCGCCTAATCGCCTACTCGCCTACAACGCTCTATGAGGCGGAGCAAACCAATCAGTACGGATGTAGTCTTTCCCGATACTCCCCTACACGCTTAATCGCCTCATCTACACCTATACTTTTCACTAGTTTTGCACCGCCCGCTCTCGCGCGCATGTCAACATGAGCTACATGTGTTGAGTACCATACTGCTTTCAATGGATTTGACTGATGGATGGTACTGAGGAAATCAGATGATGAAGCAGTAATTTCTTCTTCAGTTCTTCAAACCAATAAACATCCATCATTGTCCTGTGACTGACAAATTCTAGCAGCCGAGTGACCTTTGGATGACCAATACAATTACTTGGGCTGCTTTATCAGCCCTCAGCGTAAACACGTACCAATGCTTTGGATATTGCGATGGTTTAATGGTCAAATAACTTCTTATGCCGGTAATGAGATAGAAATACCAGTAGTTATCGTATTTCCACAGACGCCGACCATTAAAGAAGAGCTGAGCAGATTAGCGGTCAAATGGATCACTTCAAGACACGACATCGTCGTCGAGAATTATGTGTTCATAATCCCATAATCCTTAGTCCTAAGAGCTGTAATGACATTTTCCTTTCAACGCTTCTTATAAGCCCCTATCAGCTGTTATGACTTTCTGGTCCCCATCATGTATGTTTCCGTCTCACTCCTCAACTGTACCATATTCCAAACCAATACGTCCCTAGGCTGTCCGGCGTTGCGTTTGTCAATGTCCATCGATCGTTTTCCTTTCCACACTTGCTATAAAGCTTCTATCAGGCTGCTCTATCCTTTCGGTCCCGCACCAAGTATGCTCGGCGCTGCACGCCCACTATCATGTTCGGAGAACAACGCCTCACTGGATCCGCTCCCAACCATTTCGTGACGTAAGCGTTCTGGCGTCCCTTATCAATACTATTGCTTTTTTCCCTCCACTACTATGTTCCCGTCCACTTCTTCTCAATATCCTAAAATCACTGTCCATGTGTTTTGCTGTACCGATTTCGTGACAAAACAGCAGTACAGACCTACTAATTTATAGAGTAAGGTTAATAAGCGAATAGATAATAATCAGATCAAAGAGCAATTTGAGAAAGGCAGAAGCATGATCGAAGCGCAACGAAAAGGAATCCACAGGAAGAGGAGGCTGATGTTGAAGAACCCAGTCACCGTAGCGTATTCGCAGCGAGCGACAGAAGTTGCAGTGGCATCGTACTACAACGAACTTCATAAGTCATCAGGGCTCCCCGTCCATCCTGTTGTCTCGAAGCCCTCTATCCGTCCCTTCTGTCCTCAAACCATGTCCTCCTTTCTGCGATGACGAATCAGAATATGCTCTTCTCAACTCAGTCTCGGACGATCTCTTGGACCAGATCGCATTTCTCAGAGCAGTTGGGTTCTTGCGAAGTCCACAGTAGCTCCCATGCTAACCACGCTGCTAAATAGCATCAAACGCCGGTGACTCCATCCCGAAAGATTCGACAAGCGCTCATGTGAAACTGTTGTTCAAGAAGGATAACTCCAATGACGTAACAACTTCCGACCTATATCCTCTGAAATCAGGAGTTCTCAGAGCTATCACAAAAGCCATCCTTAATCGCATAGAAAAACGTCTTGAAGAGACAGAGAGCCCAAGTCAGGTGGATTTAGAAGGAAACATTCCACCCTCAACCACATCCATGTCCTCAATCAAATCGCTGAAAAGAGCACTGAATATAACTTCCCTGTCTATATATTGCTCTCGTCGACTACAGAAAAGCATTTGATAGCCTGGAGTGGTCCGCAGTATGGGCCGCTTGCAAAAGGGGGTGTACATCCAGAACTGATAGGGATGTTGCAAAGACTTTATGAATCTTCTTCCACGTCGTTCTCGTCAACTCTCACCCGGTCCGAGTAACCATCGAAAGAGGCGTCAAACAAGGAGACACACTGAGTCCAAAACTCTTTAGTGCCACCTTACAGATGGTTCTCGATTCTATAGACTGGGAAGGTGCGGACTAAGGATTGAAGGCAAGCTACTTTCCAGTCTTGAGTATGCAGATGACGTTACGCTACTGGCTTCATCGCGTTCTATGCTCGAAGAAATGCTACAACTTCTGACGAATGCATCCGCTAAAGTCGGACTTCTGCTTAAACCTGAAAAATCAGCGTTATCAACGCAGCAAAACATCCAAGCATCTAATCTGTTTTGATGAAAAGACTTTCAACTTTGTTGATCACGCCCTTTACCTTGGCTGCCGTCTCTCACTCCCCCCTTAGGCGACCAGCCGAAATTGCACACCGAATTCAGTCCGGCTGGAATGCTTTCAAAAAGCTCGAGTATATCTTTTGCAACCGGACCGTTCCCATCCCACTCAAGAAACGAGCATTCGAGTCCTGTGTCACGTCATCAGTGCTTTATGGAGCGGAGACCTGGTCGCTGCGAAAGTCGGACATGACAAAGTTGGCCGTAACACAAAGGAAGATGGAAAGAAAAATGCTAAGGTTGACAGTGCTGGATCGGTGGAGTAATGAAAGAATAAGATCACTTACGAAGCTCAGCGACTGGACAAAGGAAGCGAGTAAGAAGAAAATACTATGGGCCAAAAAGATACGTGAAATGGACGAAAACGAGTGGGCTTGCAAGAAGTGAGGCAAGGCGATCGACCTCGTTAGTGTCTATGGCGCGGAAGCGATTCTGATGCAGGCAGGTTGGGCTATAACTGGTGTAGTATGAAGATGAAAGAGTAGTAAAACAGCCTGAATACCTTGATGAAACTATCCTACTATATATAAGCGGCTAGCGTGTGTCTGTTGGTGTGTGTGTGTGTGTGTTTGACCGGAAATTCATAGCTCGAGTCACAGTAACGATAGCGCAGTGGTTCTTACATATGTTATAGGGGGTGGGATGGGGACACAAGTGGTACGTGATAGGAACTGATAACGACTGATAATAGCTGATAAGAGGGCTAGAAAGCGAGCATCGCCAATTTCGTTTTGTCGTTCATATTGGTACTAGAGCGTCTATACTTACAAGTGTTATGTGGGGTGGTCCCGGGACATTGGTGGTACATGAATGAAAGCGATAGCAACTGATAAGGGCTGATAAGACGCGCAAGAACGCTAGAACGTCAGAACGCAAAAGTCGTCGATTCCGTTACCTGGCTCGCATTGACACCAGAGCAACCATACTTACAAGCGTTATGAAGGGGTGGGACGGGGACATTGTTGATGGGTGATAGAAAGTGGTTACAACTGATAAGGGCTGATAAAAGGCGCCAGAACGCAAGTGTCGCGAAATTCATAGCTCGGGTACCAGTGGTCGTCAGGAGTTGGTTTCAAGATATGATATAGGGGGTGGGACGGGAACATATTTGGTGGGGTAAAGAAAGTGATAACAACTGATAAGGGCTGATAAAAGGCGCTAGAACGCAAGTGTCGCGAAATTCATAGCTCGGGCACCAGTGGTCGTCAGGAGTTGGTTTCAAGATATGATATAGGGGGGGACGGGAACATACTGGGCGGGGGACAAAGCGATAGCACCTGATTAGGGCTGATAAGATTGATCACGTTGAGAGTTTGCAGTTGGCTAAGGCGTAATCAGTGGAGTACAGGCGCACCTTCCACTGCGACAGAACTCGTATGGAAGAATCGACTAGGATGACCGCGTCATCAAACAAACATCATGCTTGACACGACAAACGAATGGAAGGAGCAGCCGCTCATAACAAGAGCGCTTTCGAATGAAAGACGGACCATAATGATGACTGTATTAGTTCGCAATACACTTCTGGTGTAATTCACTTCTTTTAGTTGGAACCAGTGTTCTGGTTTTTATTGATTTGTAAGCGTAGCCTTATTCACGGAAGCCTCGTGTTAATGGCGCTAAGGACCCAGTCGAAATAAAATACGGCAAACCAGCCCTTTTGGCGTTTCTGCTGGGGCCGTATGCTGAATGTTGGGGAGGGGATGGGGTCCCCGACGGTCGACGGACTACACTTCAACTCGGTCGGTACGGTAGGAGAGTAATGACGCAAGTGGTGCAGCTGGTCCAGCAGCTCCGCCAAAAGGCTGGTTTGCTTACCCAGGACTAAGCCTTGAGAGAGGACGGACCTGCGCTCTCTCGCAGGTCCGTCCTCTCTTTAAGGCTTAGTCCTGAGGTAAGCATCAAATTGAGGCGGTTTTAAGGACCGAGTTGAAGTAGTCCGTCGACCGTCGGGACCCCATCCCCTCCCCAACATTCAGCATACGGCCCCAGCAGAAACGCTTACCTCGGATCCAGTCTCTCCTTGGGTGTGTTGTAGGCATGTTTGTGCTTCTGCAATTTTCAATTTGACGTGCCACTGCCGTCAAAGGCAGCGATTGCGTTAGATTCTGTGGGGGTTTGAAGGGAAGAGGTGTGCTCAGTGGCACGCCAAGGAAAAAAAAGCAGAGAAACTAGCCAAAAAACGGGAACAGAGGACCAAGTTGTTTGGTGGGTATCTTCGCTCAAGGACGGGCAGCGGCTAACTACTAGCAGGCAGATATTTGGATGAGTTACCCGCAAAGCGACATTTCATTTGACCTATTTCGCATAGCCGTCGGAACAATAGTGGTACGATCTTATTTATGCGCACTGGTTCGTGTACGGTAAATCCTCCTGTTGCAAGACGGTCACCGATTCGAAATGCGCTCAATCCACGGTCGGCCCCATTCGAAACTAGAAGGTGAAAATGCGTGACAAATGACTCAGCAGTGGGGGCAGCAGACCTGCACTTTGGGCCTGCTGTTTTGCTTGAAGCAAAGATACACGGCCTTTTGTGAATGCTGATAACGATCGCGGACCTTCTCTGCTTCTTAGTGAAGATCCGTCTTTCCTCGATCCTTACAAGAATGGCGCTTGCAGAAGCCCAGTGAAACACTTTGTTATGCAAGGACCTGTGTACTCAGGGCTTGAACACGTCGTGCTTTCTTTACGGCATCTCCGAAGGCAGCACTAGAATGCATGATGGGTAATGAGTAATACGCTCAAAACCTGTATGCGCTATATGAGTGAGGGGCCCCCTCTTTCTTGTTTTTGCCCACGATATCTCACGATAAATCTTTCACTCAAAATGCGATTTAAAGGCAAAGTTCGGGCTCAGACCCACCTAATAAGCCCTTAAAGTGGCTAGAAGTGCATGGGACGCAGCTGCAGGCGACTCGCCAAGTTCCCGCATCCAAATGCGTCACTAAGGCGCTAGGGGCCAAGGACTTTGACACGCTCCTCCTGTTGCGACACGCTCCGCCCACCGCTCGATATTTTGTCTGCGTCGCAACTTGATCTGCTATGCTCTTCTCGGATTTCTCTACCGCTCTCCGCGCTCACATTATCTCTCATCTCCCTGCCGGCCTTTTGAACTTCTCCGCAACGTAGAGCAAAAGGCTCGTATTTCCTGTGTATTTCAGGATTTTTTTCCTTTTTTCTCCACTGGCGGTCCCCTCCCGCCCCTACATCACATTTGAGTAGAATTACCTCATCAGTTTAAGCTTGAATCTTGCCTTTAAGGGGGCGAGTGGGGAGCGTATTGGTGTGTATTTTGTTAACAAATGTGAAAGGAAGTGCCATGAGAACTACAGTGGGAAGAAAAAGCAAAAAGCAATATAGAAAACACTGAAATTCCCGCTGTGAGGTTGGCCGTGCTATGAAGGGTGACACAGCGCCGAGGGAGAGCGAAAACGCGAAATAATAAGTTGTACGCAAGAGGGCGCAGAGGCTATCTATGCAACGAATGATGCACGCGGCGCACAAGGCAAGCCTGTAGTGCCGTTGCCTCACATTTTTGAGTCGCGACAGTTTCGCGACTCCTGCGCTTGGGGACCACTCTTTCTCACTATAGGAAAAACTGGCTCTTGGCATCCAATCCCTACCCGTGGATTTACAACTACCGGCATCTAACAACAATAAGCTATCGACTAAAATTTGTATTACTATTGTAAAAAGCTCTTGAACAAAACTTGGGAGCTTTTGCAAGAATTTCTGAAAAGTATTGTTTCGATAAACCGTAGAATCCAGTCAGTTCCATTTTTATGGTCGCTAGTTTTTATGGTCACGTTATTCAGGAGGCTTCAACATGCTTCTGTGGGTGGCGTCAATAGCATCGCTCGTTGGGTACATCATGGAAAAACAAGAATACGGCGAGGAAACAAAAGCGGATAATGTAGGCTTTGAGTTTTTCGATAGATTCGTACTATATCTGATTCGTACTTCGGTACTACATATTAGTGAAACTTGTTATAAGGCTTGTTTTAATCTGTGAATTTGAAGTTGTATTTGGCGATCACCCTGGCTACGGTAGTGACCATCACCGGATTGTTTTCGTTCTATCAAGAGGCAAAAAGTGGGAACATTATGAGTTCGTTTGCTAACATGATCCCATCCATGGCTCACGTAAGTTTTGATACCATTCCTCTCTTTCAACATTTTGACTGATATTTCATATTCAGGTTATTCGCGATGGTCGATTGGTTGATGTGAAGGTTGAAGAAGTTGTATTAGGTGACATAGTCGAAATAAGTGGTGGAGACAAAGTACCTGCCGACATAAGGATATTTCAAGCAAGAGGTCTAAAGGTCAGAACACTCGTATCAATCATACTAAAGCCCACAATAGCCCTCCAGGACTAATTGAAGGTGCCTGCATACGTATTTGCGTAGCAGCAAGTGAGAGGAACAAATAAACGAAGTTTTGAGATGTTGACTGTGGTCCTTCTCCCGTACTACTTTCTCTTTCTCCCCTATTTTGAATATCACGCCCGTCAACCGCTACTGAACTACAGTGCTCGTCATAAACTTCAAAAATTCATACGAGACTTTTTTTTTCACTTTTTTCGTTGTAGGTCAATTTAACGGTGAGTTTTTCGGAATTTGAAAGCACCATTAAACTCAGCTCAACGAGGTCTATAGGAATGTTAATTCATTCGTTGAAAGAGTTTAAACTAAGATTGTGCCATGCAATCGAGTTTCACTCTGAGAAGTAATTGTTTGTACATATGTGATGCGCATATATTCGTACTGATCAACGATGCAACCTGATCGTCCCACAGAAAAGCAGGTTTGTCACTTGCCCCAGAATACGCTACGCATTCCCTTGAACCCAAACGAAAGTCTCAGATCGGTTTTCCGGTGGACAACTAGGCCTATTTTGTGATGTTTTCCAATTTTCGAGAAGGTGAATTGTTGAACAAGCGTAATAAAGGGACTTTATTTCTCTGATCCTGATGAGCCACCAGTATCGACAGCATTAGGTATGGACGCGCTCGAAGAGGCTGCTGCATCACGGCCGATCGGCTGCGTAAAGAAGCAAAATGGTACTAAAAATGGCACGTTGCATCCGAAGCTCTCATCGGAGACCTGATGAAGCAAGCTAGCAAGACCAGTACGATAGCATCCGACTGACTGATACTGACACCGAGCGAAGCCTGCTGCAATGTATGCCCTGAGGAAGCAGAGGGAGTGGTAAGTGAGAAGACCTGCCAACTTTGGTTCAAAAGTTCCAGAGAGGAACTACAATCTTAAGGATGAACCTTGTCCTAGACGTCCATACGAAGTCCCCAATTTGAACAATTTGAGTCATGTTACTTCAAGACTTTCCGCATGCAAGCGCCAAGGAGCTGGCAAAGGAGATGCAGTGCTTCAACATGGCCATTGTGAAGGTGCAGGTTGTATCCCTCACAAGCTGTAAAAAGTCAATAAACTTGGTCGATGCATCCCATGAGCTGACAGAGCAGTTCAAGGAAATGCATGTGGAGGTGTGCAGAGGTTTTTCAGCAAACAGCAGCCTGGCTTGATCATGTCATTACTGGAGATGAAAAGTGGAAGCTTACTTGAATCATTGATGGATGCGAACCAGAAGCCAGAGCCTGTTCCAAAGCAGGAGCTTCATCCAAGAAGGTTCTTCTGTCAATTTGGTGGAGTGTTCGGGGAACACATCATTACGAGATGCCAGACAATACCACCGTCGACGCTGAGGTGTACTGCTCACAACCACGAAGGCTCGCAGCTGAAGTCGCGAAACTTCGCCCTAAGCTGGACGAAGTCCTTCTTCTTCATGACAACGCGCGACCCATGTTGCAAGGGTAACCCAGGACACATTGGCGGAACTTGGATCTGCGGTTTTACCCCATCCTCCATATTCGCCAGGTCTTGCACCTACGGATTACCACCCACTCCTTTCCCTGGCTCACTTCTCAAAGGATAAAAACAACGTCAACAGTTGAAAGCGGACATGGGCACTTCTTCGACTCGAAACCTGCCGAATTTTGGAAGGAGAGGCATTTGTTCCCTTGTCGACCGATGGCGGACTGTTGTAGGTACTTGTGGGAATTATTATTCGGAATAAAGTTCAATTTCAAAGAAAAATATGAGTTTTTGAAATTGAGGGTCGAATCCGCCATTACTTTCGTTGCGACCTAATATATGGACTCGGAGAAGTTCTACAGGGAAGATCATACCTTCTAAGGTCATCGTCGGCGACTTCAACGCTAAGATTGGCCCAAGAAGAACGGCTGAAGAACTTCACATCGGTACTCACGGAATGGAATGGAATGAGCAGGGCGAAAGACTGTCGGAGTTTATCATGTCGACCAACACCATCCATGGTAACTCACAGTTCCAAAGCCCTCTCACCTTCGTTGGACTTGGGAGTCACCTGATGGACAGTTCCATAACGAGATAGACCACATCATCTTCAATCGAAGGTTTTGCCTGACCGACGTCGCTGTTGTTCCGAAGTTCTACACGGGATCGGACCATCGTCTCCTCAGCGCAAGCACAACTGGGACCACTTCACTTCTCTCGTCAGCTTATGGGAGGATTCCGTTATCGAAAACATCGACGAGGAGTACTATCGGCTCGTTGAACATCTTCACGATTGTGGCAAGAAGGCAGAGAGTTTGAAAGTCACCAAGGGACGTCTGTCTCCGGAAACTCTCGAACTGATACGCCAGCGTGGAGCCGCACGAGCTGCAGGCAATCACGTCCGAGCTTGCGAAGCTATGCAGAGAGGCGATAAAGGAAGATCTCAAGGAGCGAAGAGCAGCAGTATTAGCTGAAGCAGCAGAGGCTGGGAGGAGCATCCGCAATGCCCGCCGAAGCTTTGCCAGCTACAAGACCAAGATGACCTGCCTCCGACGTCCGGATGGAACAGTTACTGCATCAATGGAGAAAGTCATCCACGACTTCTACTCGGATCTCTTCGCCATGTCCATCTGCCCACTTATCAACTGCAACAGGATGGATACGTCGTCCCCTCAGTTCTCTCTTCCGAAGTCCGACACGCCATCAAGTCGGTGAAGAATCGTACAGCACCCGGTCTCGACAGGGTCAAACCGGAACATCTGAAGAATGCGCCGCCAGTCATCATCAAAACTCTGGCTCGACTCTTCACGCGATATATGATGCTATTTGGATCAGAGTGTCGGTTACCGACTGGATCCCTCGGGACGTCAAACGAACACCTGGACGACCGCCGGCCCGATGGTCAGACTTCTTCACGAAAGCTCTGAACGAAAGGAATGATGGACTTCGTGTCCCTCGAGCAAGGAGGATCCACTGGACCACTCTAGCACGCGACAGGGACGGAATGGGTCGTCTTTGCTTGCGCTCCGTCTCGCAAATAGGCATCCTCAGTCTAGAAAGCCAGCCCGCTTCTCCTTGGTTTTGTGTGGCTTACCAATTTCTATGTGGACAGGTGGAGTGGCACAAACCAACTGCTCCAGCACACATGGCCGTTGTCACGCAACTGGCAGTCGTTGTGCCACATTTGACTGCTGGAGCAATATTCCTTCGGGCGTTACCTGTTAGAGCTTTAGATTAACTGCGTTTAATCCTGGAAATCTGAAAAACTCTCTTTACTTTTTAGAGGACGCCATTTTCCATCGGCAATTCTCACCATTGTTTTGTTTTGCTCAAGCATTTTAGATCGATTCCGAATCCGTCGTTACAGGTAGACAACTCATCACTGACCGGTGAATCAGAGCCACAGACACGATCACCCGAGTTCACCCACAACAATCCACTAGAGTCGAAGAATGTGGCCATGTTCTCAACGAATGTACTTGAAGGGACCGGTAGAGGCATCGTTATCCTCACCGCTGATAACACAGTTGGTTCCATTTCGCTTTGTTTTTGTTGTCATTTTTTCAATATTACTTTCGTATTATTTTTTGTGTAACAGGTTTCATAAAAACATCTCTTCTGCTCCTTGTGTACATTTTCTGCGAAAACTGGACAGTAGTCCTCAATTTCGACACTTCATAAGGGATTCAAAGTCGTGATCCGAATTTGGCAGCAGGGACTTTGATTGTTCTGGAGCATCTAAATGTTTGTATTCCCCAAAGCTGCGAAGCAGAGAAGGTTTACCTTACGCTGCACAACTTGGTCATCTCTTTTTACTAGTTGCAAAATCTTCCTTGACGTAAAACGGACTAATGTCACAGGAACAGTACATGCCATCAGGGTGAAAATCGTGTTTAGGAAATGGTCGCGTCTTCGCGACCGTCCCCCATTCGGAGGTCCTATACGACCCCTTTCACTCTTCGCATATCCGATTCTACAACAGAGAATGCTGGCTTTAGATGCGCAAAAGCGTCGTGCCACGTGGATGCTCCGCGGTTGAAATTACCTAACTTTACACAGACTGGCTTCTTCTTTATCATTCAGGACTTATTAGTCTGTGCCACATTGGCCAAGAAGTAGAAATCGGAGAGTTTTCTGCTTTCATGCAGTGAACAGTTTCGCACTCCACTAAAGCGGCACTAACTGCCCGCGGCAGCGTAGCGCGTTTCTTTCGACTGCAGCGAAGTATTTGGAAAAATAGCCAAATATACTCCCTATTTGATGGACTATAAAGTTCTCGAAATCGATCTTTTCAAAAAAGGAGGGCAGATTCTGAATGCACGGGACTTCCAGTTTAAATTATACTCAACAGGAAAGGTCACTTGGTCAGTCCGGCCGATGGTGATATGTATATGCCTATACGCGCCTTGGAACGCTCTCAACGCAAACGGCGTAACGAAATTGATGACATGAGCATTCCGACGTCCGTTATCAGCTCCTATCAGTAGTTATCACTTCCCGCCCCCCATCAGTGTTCGGCCCAGCCCCTATATATCCTAGAAGTTTGAGCGCTCTGGGTCCAAAGGGAGTGAAGTTATGAATTTCCGGTCAGACACACACACACAACCGCTTAGCCGATTATATATAGTAGGACTGTACTACCCATTGAGTTATACACGCAGTTTACCTGAGAAGACGATGTAGGACTTGTTCTTTTTGATATTATTCAGCCAAGTTTCCTGCTTCAATGGTGTAGCAAGGTAAAATAGAGCCTATTAGCCAATCAGCATGTGAGCTGATTCAAGACAACAACGCCTGCACAACTCAGTGCTTATGACTAGCGCTGATGACCATATGCTCCACTAGAACGGCATTATCTGTATACGCTTTGAACTTTGTGCCAGAGAGGCAGACCAAAATGCTCACGTGCTCGCACACCTGGTGTTGCTATTTTGCCAGCATCATGTACAGTCGTTCACAATGCTAATCGAATAGCCAGAATAAAATCTAATTCCTCAGCCGTTTCTTATAGCTTTTTCTTCAGTACCGCAAAGCCCAGCTTCTCCGGTTTCATTTCCGATAGGCAAGCCAATAGTCAACAAGTGCCAACCACGGTTGCACACTATTGTTTTCAAGTCTTCAAAGAAGAAGACATTGTTAGAATGTTATCCATCTTGAAAACCTGTTGGGAACAGGAATAGGACTCATTCAATCATTAGCAATGCCAGAATTACATGTTTCAGGTGGTGGGACGAATAGCTGCCCTCACTGCTCAGGTCTCGTCAGGACCAAGTCCAATTGCCAAAGAAATATATCATTTCATTCACATCATCACTTTTGTGGCGCTCGGAGTTGGAGTTACATTTTTTGTGCTTTCAATCATCTACGGTTACACCATGATCCAGGTGCGAATTCTTATTGCTTGATAGTGCACTGCATCACACCTTTTTGCATTTTCGTTCTCCAAATCGTGGCTGGCGCATCTTCACGTTTCTTGAGAAGGAGTAAATAAGTGATGGTTCGGTGGTTCTCAATGAATAGATTGATCTGAGATTTCTGTTGTCCATGTAGAAGCCGCTATTCCCAGGCTTGGAATCAACTGGGCATCGTGTGATGCCCGAAACCAGAAAAATATTAAACCTTGTCGTCAATAATGATTATGATTGGATGCCACTCATGAAAATTGCCATATGTAGTAATAGTCCGGTTAAGGAGTTTGTGCCGTTGCGCTCCAAGTGATTTCTTGCGTTTTGGTAACTTCGTTCCCAGTTCTTCATCTCATTTCTTGTCATCTGTAGAAAATCATCTGCTCTCTCTGTGACATATAAAAGGTAGAAGAGGTGTTGCAGCAACCTTCGCACAACAGTGCCACATAGTACATTGGAAAATGCACTATATACAAATTTGTTTTCATTGCATTACTACTTTTCCTATATTCAAAGTGATACTTGTGAGTGTAAATAGCTTGACGAACAGGAAGTTGTCGAAGATTGCTTTTCAACCGTGTTTAGACTAGACAGGGGTGTCATGAATGTAACAGTTTCTTTTTTCAAACTAAAGGGGTTGTGTTGAAACAGATTTAATGTTCCGAAGTTACAACGTTTAAAACAGCACAAAGTTTCTAACCGACCCGAATTCTGAGAGGGAAGGCGCATCGGAGAAGCATGTGCACCACAGGAATCAGTTACTTGGTTGCCACGGAAGCGAGATGTGGCGCTTTCGCAACGAAAGGTGCGCTTCTTGCTGAGCAGGAGTTTGAAAGCGCTCCGCCCCAAAAGCGATCCGCCCCAAGTACTGTTGATCGATTGACGAGCTGCGTGGCCAGCAGCGGTGCAAATGGAGCATCTTGATCAAAGCGTAGTTTGGCATGATACCCATCGAATGCATTGCGGTGAACTCGTTCATACGTCACTTTCTTAGCTGTTACCTGTTCATGAGTGAAAATCAACGGCCAAAAAAGGGGTCCCGTTTTGCGTTTTCTTGACGGATTTTTCTGCTTTTTTCGCTACTGGCGTACCATTGAGCACCACCACGTCATACTACCCCTTCTTGAATTTATCGGCAATCGCTGCCTTTAACACAACACTGCATCGCTATTCATCGCCATTTTACATTTGCAGCATGCACACTGCTTGAGCAAGAAGAAATTTCAGGCTCTCATCTTCTTTATGGGAATAGTTGTTGCTAATGTGCCGGAAGGTATCGTGGCGACCGTGACGGTTCGTTTTTTCATACAGATAGGAAATTCTTATGATTGCCGGGCTAAATTTTCTAAAGTGAATGAAATCTAATGAAGGTGATCCAAAAAAAAGGATTTATGAATGAGCTGTACACGGTCTATTGCATTCAATTCTTACCAACAGGAACTATTTTGTTAGGAATGATCCCACCCTACTGCTTAATAGTGCCCCTCATTTCACGGTCTGCGGTCTCTTCTTTCTTCTCTGTTCTTCGATCGTTTTCTAAGAAAGCTTTCCGGTGTGTTCATGAAGGAGAAAAGGTTGGAGTAGCGATTTGTGTGATGATGCAGGAAAAGCTGAACCAAATCCTTTGGGAGGCCCACCGCTTTCTACATCCATTCAGAATTTCAATTGCATTCTGAATGCTTAAAATGAGTACCAAATAACAAAGCTGGTCTGATGGGAGGCTTAGTTGGTCCTGGACGGTGAGCATGAGACAAGTCCATAGTTGATACTGTACACATTAGAAGACAGCACCTGGGCGGGTGCTCAACTCCACGCCCCAAGCCTTGCCTGAATCGCATCAAAAATTTGCGTTGCGTATGACCGGAAATAGTGCATTAGCGAATAAAAGAAAATGTGGCGGTGGATTGAGTCTTTAGGTCTGCCTAACACTCACGGCAGTGAAAATGAGAAAGAAAAATTGTTTGGTGAAAAATCTCGAAGCGGTTGAAACACTTGGTTCCACATCCACTATCTGTTCGGATAAAACAGGAACGCTTACGCAAAACCGGGATTGACCATCACACATTTGTGGTAAGAATTTTCTAACCAATGCAGTTACCAAGTCTTAGCACTAAAATCACAAGGTCATGAAGGCTGGAAATTCTCATCAGGTTTCCAACGCCTTTTCAGTTGCGGAAGCATATTGCAGCTGATAAGAGAATTCAGAGAGGTAGAAGGTTTCTTGCCTAGGTGCGACGGTAAAATTGATGAGACCGAACAGTGTCTCCCTTCTGGGAAGATGCGCGGCAGGATGATTCACCGCATGGAAGGCACCTTCAAGCTGTTGATTCGATGTGCAGCATTATGCAGCAGGAGCAAGTTCAAGGGTTTTGTGCTGAATTCCTTCAGGGTAACTCTAAAGTTATGGAGTCTTAATAATTTTAGTGAAATGTTGAGGGGTGAAATACGAAACGAGAATACTTCAGAGCGAGGACTTCTCAGTGCCCACTCCCCAGAGAGAGAAGTGTCTGGTGATGCATCAGAGACAGCCATCATGAAATATTGCGAGCTGATCCTTGGGAATGGAGGAACACGGAAAATGCGTGACAAGAGTCCGAAAGTTGCAGAGATTCCATTCAATTCGACCAACAAGTATCAGGTACGGAGTTATGAAGTTCTTTTGAAGAGCAGAACTCGCTGCATCTCCAACTGTTCTGTTAACGAATATCAGACTTTTTTTTCCAAATATCTGAGCCAGTACCTCATCTTACACATATTGCAGCCCGTGATAGATAGTCTTTTCTAAGTTCGCAAACCTTTTGTATCGCCGACCCATCACATTATTCAGACCTTTCACAGATCAGCAGGCAGCTTCTTCCATGCAGTTGTTAAACATGCTCCCGATAACTATTAAGAATGGTATGGCTACGCATAAGACATCCTTCTACTCATTTTTTGTTAGCTGTCAGTTATTAGGTAACTCTCTACTCGCTTCTCCGCGCTATGCCGTTAGGAGGCCCAGCTGAATTCGTCTTTCTATGAGCCTTTATTATAAGATGTGGAGTCACGACGTAGCGGCCACCAAAGTGTCGAAAGTCTCCGGAATGATCGTGTCC
Source organism: Ostertagia ostertagi (assembly GCA_036418205.1). NCBI lineage: Eukaryota > Metazoa > Nematoda > Chromadorea > Rhabditida > Trichostrongylidae > Ostertagia > Ostertagia ostertagi. The sequence goes on from MU890484.1 coordinate 20,896, forward strand.
CGTTTCTGACGCACGCTGTTGATTGTTGTCTTCTTCCATCCTTCTCGAGAGTGATGCAGAAAGGGACGAAATCTCACAACGTATGGGAAGCGTATGGGAAAAATTAGGAGTAAAGGCAGCTCATATGGTTAAAGAGACATTGAAGTGAGTGATAACTCGCAGAAATAAACCCTAGGAAGAGGATAGGGGTTCTGAAAGAGGACAAGAGCAACCTCTCCGTCTTTCATGGCGCTTCTCCCCTCTCCTAGGCTTAGTCATGGTCTTCAAATGCTCTGTTTTTAGTGTCCTCCCTAAGGCCATGAACGACGGTGTGGAATACAAGCGCGTCAATTCTGTAAAAGCCCAAGTTGTCCCATTCACTTTCTTTGCACAAGTTTCATCGACGCATCAAACACTGAAAGGCTGCAAGCGGTAGCAATGTTTCGCTCTTAATTGATCCAAGTCGCGTGTCATTTAATCGTTCGACGCTGGAAGGAAAAATCGCCTGCTCGGGTTCACATCGGAACGCGGAGGTATCAAGTGGCGTCCATAGCCCTCATGCCACAACCATATGCATCCTGTGGTAGACTAGAGCGGAAGTGCTGAAAAAGGTTTGCTACAGGTCTCAATCCATCAGAATGGCGACCGCTATCTATTAGTAATGAAAGGAGCACCGGAGAAAATTCTCAAGGCATGTTCAACGCTATTGACCGAGGGAAACGAGAAAGACAAAGACAAGAAATTTGAAGAAGATTTTATCAAGGTCTGTTTCAGCATTGTATACATAAAAAAAATATGCCTTCGGCTCTACATATATTGCATGCTTTGTTAACAAACTAATTGTTACAGGCCTATGAAACGTTGGGAGGGTTTGGAGAACGTGTATTGGGATTCTGCGATTTGGAAATGGATCCAGAAAAGTTTCCTCTAAACTACGTCTTTGACACCGAAAATCCGAATTTCCCCCTGACAAGTAAGAAAGTCTATTAGAAAACTAGAGGTGCTCTGAATAACTTTTAGCTTGAAAAAGGAAACCACTGAACGCAAATAATAATATCCCCGGCAATTTGTCTTTTCAATTTCTAATTGAGCACAGAAACGCGGGAAAAATCAAAGGAGAAATCATGTCCATGTGAACCCCAATACGATCCAACTGTGCGTAAAGGAAAAGCAGAAAGAATATTCATTTACCAACCAGAATTAAGAACAATAATGATGAGAAAGACCGCTAGTAAGTCGAAGACACGCAAATCGTGGTGACTGAGTTCGCAGCGACCATCGATAGCGGGTCCACACCACGGTGCACGGCGTGCATTGCTCCTTGACGTAAACCACAAGCTGGCTGAGCCAGTGAGGCTTTTTCACCCTTGAGCCACTAAGGTTACCAACAGAGCCACTGAGGCTCTCTCTAGCGGGCCACTTAGGGCCTAAGACTTCCCGCTCAAATCGTTTCCTTTGGACAAAGTGCTCTCTACTGATACCCCGCGACAAAATAGCGCACCTTCCCACGACCTACACTTTTGTACGCCTTCGTTGTGGTTTTGAAGAAGTCTTGCACGAGGCGTCGCAGGACTTTCAGGATAACTTAGCATGGTATCGTAGAACACGTAACAATGTAAACGTTCATGGACAAAGGAGTGACTGGTTGACTCGATTCGGAATTCGATTCAGGCTGACCGTCTACGTGGTAGCCGGACCTCTTGTCCCTCAGCCCGAAGGCGTCATTTATCAAGTATCCTTACAATACCCTAATTTCCGGTAGAAGGCAGGGATAGCCGAGTGGTTAAGAGGTTAGACTCATGTCTGCACCTCTGAAAACCGCGAGTTCGATCCCTGCCGAGGTTAACCATGCCTTGCAAAAATTGCAAAAATGGTTCTAGTACCAGCGTCAGGCCCAGGTTGACAGGCCGGCTGATGAAGACCCCCGTCACACCAACTATGTCTAACCTACAGCAGTGGAGGGAGACAGACGGAAATTGACCATGTGCTGGTGAGAAGATCAACCCTCAAAACTGTGAAGGATATCAAAGTTCTACTGGCTCCCCAGCACAGGCCCCTCCTGGCAGACATTGCGATAGACCTCCCCAAGAAGACAAGGGTAAGAACCGAGAGGAGAATCCGGTGGTGGAAGCTGCACCAAGCGGAGAAGGATGACCTCAAGGCGAAAGATAATGGAAGTCGGTCTCCCAGATCCTAACGGGCCAATACAGCGGACTTGGGGCAACGCGGCTGAGACCATCCTGCGATGTGCCAAGGAGGTCCTGGGCGAGACGCGAGGTGGATTCAGAGGAGACAAGGCAGCGTGGTTCTGGAACGAGGAGGTCCAGCGAGTCGTGAAGCAGAAGAAGGAAGCATACAAGCGCTGGCAGAAGACCCGGAGCCCCGAAGACCTCGCTACCTACAAGAGTTGCAAGAGGCTCGCTAAGGCTGCTGTCGCCAAGGCGAAGAACACGGAGATGGACGCCTTGTACGAGAAGTTGGAAAGCAGAAACGCAGAGAAGTTCGTCTTCAGGCTGGCTAAGGCCCGGCATCGTGCTACCCAAGACATCAGGGTGGTGAAAAGTGTGAAAGGCAGAGGTGTATCCTAAGGAAGCCAGCCGAAGTCAAGAGGAGGTGGGAAGAGTACTTCAGGGCACTTCTGAACGAGGAGTTCCCCCACGAGAACAACTCACGGGCAGAGGCCACAGCTGGTCCCATCGCACTCTGGACTGAGGATGAGGTTAGGTGTGCACTTGGGAGGATGAAGGTTGGAAGGCGGTTGGCCCAGATGGGGTGCCAATCGAGGCATGGAAGGCGCTCGGAGAGTACGGCATAAGGTGGCTCACCAGCTTCCTGAACAAGGTAACAGTGGAAGGAAAGATGCCGGATGCATGGAGGACAAGTACCATCGTCCCCATCTTCAAACAGAAGGGCGACGCAATGGACTGCTCCAACTACCGCGGGATCAAGTTGACTGCGCATACCAATGAAGTTGTACGAGCGGCTGGTCACACGCACCCTCACGGCCTAACGAAGGAGGTGGACATCACGGTTGGGGTGCACCAAGGGTCAGCTCTGAGCCCGTTCCTCTTCCTCCTAACACTAGATGTCCTGGTGAAGGGGCTCATGGAAGGGACCACTAAAGACCATCCTCTACGCTGACGACATCGCCCTGATAGCGGATAGCAGAGAAGAACTTCAGGCCAAGGTGCAGAAATGGCAGAAGTCCTGGCAGAAGGTGGGCTCCGGCTGAATGTCAAGAAGACCAAGTTCCTGAGCTCCGAAGAGGGTGCAGAGCCGATCGTGGACGGCCATGGTGAGACCATCGAAAGGTGGAGGACTTCCGCTACCTTGGGAGCGATCTGGCAGCCGACGGTGGTGTGGATCAGGCAGTGAAGGCTCGAGTCAACGCTGCATGGATGAAATGGAGGGAGTCCACTGGAATCCTCTGCGATCGAAGATGCTCCAGAACGCTCAAAGGGAAGGTGTACCGACAGGTCGTGAGCAGGGTCAAGCGAACCGTCGAGGAAAATTTGGAAATACGACCCCCCCCCTCCTCCCCCAGAGGCCGAAGTCCATGAAACGACCCTTTTCAAAACAGAGCTATGAAAAGGTTGTTTAATTCTCACCCAAAATGTTCAAAAGAGCCCTGCAACCCCACCGTCCACCAAAAAATTCTTATAGGAACTAAAAAAGTGAAAAAGTCAAAGAATGATCATTAATGATGAGTCCTACCAAACGAGCAAACGAGAAAAGGAGCAAAAACGACAAACTAGCCACTAAAAATGGCATACTATGACAACATCTCTTCTCTATTTATTTCCTTCATAACACTTACCAAATTCTAGTACTACACAGATCATGGTTCTCAATTTAAACGTCCCCCTTTCAATTGATAAAAAGCCTTGTAACCGCCTTCGCCAGCTGTGTGTTGACTGACTTTGGCGTTGACCGTGGAGCAGCTTATTTACTATTGAAATTTGAACAAATATTCAAATGATTATAACTTTCTTCAAATATGACGAATTTTCAATCTGAAAGCAGATTTGGGAGTTTTGTGAAGAGCTCTTTCTAATCAGTATTGAAATTACAAAATTATGAGAAAAACAAATTTAGATCAATTAACGAGGAAAATTCGAGACGAGCACGAGTTTTTACACTTTCCGGAGCAATAACTTGCTTCATTTCCGTCAAATTCAAAAAGTTGATACGTCATACAAAACTAGAAGATTTTCTCTATCAAACGGTCGCTAAAGCAGCTTCATACGTCCAGTACTCAAAAAATGGCCACGTTGAGGATTTTTGCAAAATTAACGAGGAAAATTCGTGATGAGTGCGAGTTTTTACGCTTTCCAAAGCCATAACTCCGTTCAAACTCATCCAATCTGGAAAGTTAATACGTCATCATAAACTAGAAGATTTGCTCTATCTAAAGGTTGTTAGAAACTGCTAAATACGTTCAGTATTAAAGAAATGGCCACGTTGAGGATTTCTGCCCGAGTACCGCCGAAAGGTACTTTTTTGCTGCATTGGCCCTATTTCAACGGCTATAGCTCCTTTCAGAGGCGATTACATACTAAAGTAGGGGCAGATTCGAAATGCTCCTGCTTCTCTCTTCCAAGAAGTGTAAAATAGTTTAGTGTATCTCAACTTTAAGGGTTACGTGCTTAAGAATTTGACGCTGAAGACTGTGTTTCTTTTTGAATGGTGTACTCCTCCCTGTAATTTCACACGGATCCTTTCAGAATCCTCTTAGTTTTTCCTGAATTGAGGTTCTTTCTTCAGAGAGCCGTAGTTGAAGCGCGCGCAACCAACTAAGCCCACTCTGGGATGCGCCATGTGCTTCACATCCCTTTAGATTCGAGGACTCACTTGAAAGATAAAATATCCTTGGAAAAAGTGCGAATTATTTCGAATTGTTTAACTTGTATGGTGACAAAACCAGGATCATCACCGTCAGAGGACAAGTAACTAAGAATTGCTAAGCGGACATCTCTGAATCACGAATGTGGGCAGAATGACATTGTTATTGGAAATCCTCTGGCCTGGCATCGACCCTTGATGTTTGTCCTCCGATGGTGATGATCCTACTGCGTCAATCCGGCCCGATCTCTTCCTCCCAGCGGGCCAATACGACCCCCCCCCCTGTGACGTGTCGAGGATTCCTCAACGCACGCTTGACCCTGGCGTGAGGCCTGCGATGCTATACGGCAGCGAGTGCTGGCCCCTGAACAAGAACACGAAAGGCAGCTTCACTCCGCTGAGATGAGGATGCTGAGATGGGCCTGCGGCTGGACGCGGCTGGACAGGGTCAGAAACGAGGACAGAGCGGTCATGCAGACTGCTCCTGTCCAGCTGAAGATGCGAGAGCAGCGTCTGCGATGGTATGGGCACGTGCTGAAGGAGGCCACAGGATCATCCGATAAAGAAAGCGATGGACTTCGAAGTGCAAGGCAAGCGACCGCGAGGAGCCCCAAAGAAGAGGTGGAGAGACGTGATCAAGAAGGATCTAAGTGAAGTCATGGCCACAGCAGAGGACGCCCTGGACAGACTAAAGTGGCGACGACTGACAAAGACAGCGGACCCTGCGACTGCGCGGGACTAACGCTAGGGAGAAGAAGACCCTAATTTCCGGTGTATAAGCCCGCGCCGATTTCACGTAAAACCACCCCCGCTCGTGCAGTGTAACTTTGTACACCTTAGAAACCACCGCAAATTTGCCTATAGAGGTAAGTCGATGCCCTGATCACGAAAATGACTTTCATTTTCAGCGCTGGCGCCATCTGGCGCCAGTTGGCGCCACCTTGTCACGACCCTTGTTTTCGCCAAAATCGGTGTAAACTTCAATATAGGGGTTATTTGGGACCTGATTACGAATATGACATTCATCGGCTCCTATTTTCTGCTCGTCTGCGCTCTCCAGCCGAGACATGTGCACTGAACAACGTTAACGGCCAAAAGTGAATGTCATATTCGTAATCAGGGTCCCAAATAACCCCTATACTGAAGTTTACACCGATTTTGATGAAAACAGGCGCCAGATGGCGCCACCGCTAAAAACGAATGTCGTTTTCGTGATCAGCATATCGAATTACCTCTATGGGCATGTTACGGTTGACTCTAGATGTACTCAAGTGCACTGCACCAGTGTTTTTACGTGATACTAGCGCGGGCTTATCCACCGGAAATTAGGGTAAATTTTGTGACAACTCAACTAATCGACACCACCCGGTACACGTTTGCATCGCACATGAAACTATCAGGCACGATATTAGGGTGTGAGGACCATTGCAATCATGCCGTGTTTGCAATGCTTTCTTCTATCGAATGGTCCATCTTCGTCCTTGTTAGGAAACTATTTTGAAAAGAATTCTTTTCAATCTTGGTATAATATGTGAGCTGCGTCCAAGTCAACGTGGGAAGCCATCACCAGAATATCATTTACAATGCACGACAGATGCGCATTCATTACTGGGCCGTAGACGAGGACATCCATGTGTTAGATTAATGCGTTATTATTGTATGCGACATTTAATTCAGATCTGCGATTCCTTGGCCTCATGTCTATGATCGACCCACCGCGACCTGGAGTCCCGCAAGCTGTTCAGCTGTGTCAGTCGGCCGGTATTAAGGTAAGCTCTTTTTTCAATACAGATCAAGTTAATGGCAATTAGGCCTCAAATGAAAACCAAAAGATGTTCACCCCTCAGAGTAATCACAAAAACAGCGAAAGCAATCATGATGCAGAACTTGCGAGACCTCGTGATTTATATTTCTTTATATGCAAATCGCTGCGTCTACTACCGCTGGCCCATACTTGAAAGAGGCAAATTGCCCCAGACTCACCACACTCACTTACGGCACAGGCAAGACAGTGGACCCGTGATCGTCCTTATCTCTAATAGTTAGCTTAAATGACATCTGATGGAAAAGCATCGCAATCAGGAGAATTCATTCGCCATTATCTGCTTGGATTGTGGCACGTAATACATTGATTTAAGGTGGTTATGGTCACTGGAGACCATCCAATCACAGCCAAAGCAATTGCTCGACAAGTGCATATTATCTCCAGAAGAGCACGTGTGAGTTGCTTTCCCAGTTTTTTTCTGATTGAATTGAATTACTGTTCTCTATCGTTTACAAACAAGAAGCTAAACTAATTCAATTGTAACAAATTGGCGCATACTATGACATTTTTAAGAAGCAGACAAGTCTAGAATATATTCGGAGTATTAACAATTTGTGAGTGCTCTTGATTTCATTCCACCCAGTCGACTAAGAAAGGATTGACTAGCTTCACGAGCTAAAAGAGTTGTGCTAGCAAGCGAGCAAGGACGGGTGCATGACATTTTAGTCGGCGCACTTATTCCGGTAGTCAATTATACATGTTTAGACGAATGTCACGGTCATCCACTAGGGGAGAAAGAGATGTAGGCCGCATTGTTCCGGACTGCGAAACGAGGGAATGTGTTGTGTTGTATATTCTCGACGAAACGAATCGAAATCTATAAGACATCTTTTGAGCCTCTCATAGGCAAACCATTTTATGCCGAGATCACCTTCCAGACGGGTGTCTTTTTCGCGGTCTTTCAGGAAACACTTCGCACCGCTCCTCAGCAGATGACCTCATCGACTGAAACCCAACTTCTATAACTCTTTAACAACACTAAACAATACTGCAGTTACTTAGTTTCTATGGAAATATTCATATTCATGAAAATTATCGAATAATCTACGGGAACATTCAAACCCTATTAATCTAACGCTATTTCTGGAGCTCTGATTTCGCTGTCCACTGAATCGCGGCACTAGACATCTGACCGAGTTCTGTCTTCTAACAGTTCCATTCAACGCGACTAATCACTCATCTTTGCTTTCACTCCGGGACTTTTTCTAAGGCTGGAGGACTTCCTATTATGGTTTGACCTCCATCCACAGAGCCCTGACTGCGTTCTCACCTTCGATAGTTCGATTGTTTTCGAATACTTCATTTGACAGTCAAAGAATGATCAATGTCAAAATGATCCAAACTGCATTGGCAACCTGCCTCTGTGGAAGTGATTTTCTGTAGAAGCAAGAGGACTCTGCCACTCTGGTATTATATCCCTTCTAGACCGATCTTTCTGAGTACCGAGTAAAGCAGTATTTGTTAGATTTCCATTATTCCTTCCTTTCTTGAAACAACAAACCCGGCAGAAGTCGTGTCAGCGAAAGTGCGACACTAGAGTTCTTCATAGTCAGCATTTGACAACTATAGCGTATGGACGAGTTCTTCGCGCACACTCCATGAGACGCAACGTGGATTACGCTGTGACGGCTGATTCAAATACACGCGGGTTAGTTGAGCCGTGGAGCAGGCAAGACCGTCGTCTGGCCCAGCCTCCTCCTTTTTCGATAGAAATTTTCGTTTCGAGCTTCATCGATGGTTTTCTTTGCTGCTTTTTTTCATTTTTGGTCAATTCAGTATCGATCTAGCTTCATTACTAACCAATGTGATCCACGTTTTCTGGGGTTCTTCCAGGAACGCTCAATACACACCAAAGCGCTTAACTAACCATCGGTTTAATCGTTTGACACTCGGTGACAGAAAGTAAACCCTATTG
>MU890487.1:0-16372 GCA_036418205.1 Ostertagia ostertagi
TGTTTTAGTTTCGCTGAACAATTATAACGTCTACTGGTCCGCCCCTATATTAATCAAGCATTTGCAAGCACGTTGCAGTATGGGTGTTGACATCTGAGAAGTATAAGTGGATTTATAATGGTCTCTTCGTTGGTCTTATCCAAGCCTACACAACTAAGGAGCTTGTGGTGTTCCAAGCGTTTTCGTCAGTGGTCTAGCTGCAGGTCGGTGACGCGGCGGGCTTCTGAACTTTACGTCTCTAGGTACCCACGCACGCTCCTTATGTGGACTTGAGAAGTGCTGCTGCTTAACATTAAGCTCCTAATTGGGGTCATTGTCAGCCTAGCCGCTATTTTCAGTTAGTTATTGGGACTGTACTGCACGTTCTTTCTATGCTCTCTTAACAGTACCATTGGTGCATGCGACCACTCGATGTGGGCTCCTATTTACCTCTCATACTTCCTGATCTTCTAAGCAAATCTGCTATCTTGTTTCAGATTTCATTTCCCTAGTTTTATTTTGTTTTTTTATTTTTTATCAATCTATGTTTTTTTTTCTTCTCCTCAAGCCCTGTGCTATTATAATTAATTGCTCTCTCAGTTTTTGCGATCTATTATTTGTGGTGGGTGCTCCCCAACTTCTTTGATGACTTGACATTGTAGCAGCGCGCTGTTTAAGCGCAATAAATAAATAAATAACGCAGTACCAAAAAAGAAGCATAAGGTACTGTTAAGGGTTCGATCCCCCGTGGCGACTAAATTTTGCATTTGGGTTGGCGCCTACGGTTGGTGCCAAATCGCGCTAAATATCAAAATCAGATGTCAAATTCATCGTCAGGACCATTTTGAAGCCAACAAGTGGCCGCCAACCTTGATTGCAAAATTTAGTCGCCGCGGGGATTGAACCATCAAGAGTATTATTCACCACTTTTTTGGTACTACTAAAACCGTTCAGCGAAAACGAAACATGGTTTTGTGGTCCATACATGCGTCCCTACAACATGTACTAAACCGTTTCCAAAAAGCGCACCTTGCCCTGAAAGACCTCCCTTGTTAGGCAGAGGCACCTCTGGAGGGAGATCTCAACGGAAGTCGTTCCCTTTACAGTCCCTTAATTGCGAATTATCTTATACCAGCGCCTCATTCAGTAGTGCTTAACAGAGACAAAAAAGCCCAGTCTTTTCGAAAATCGAAGGTCTTCGTAAATACAACAGCATTCCTAGTTTCGTACCATAATCGTCTGGTTTTCAGATTCATTAACTCACTCGTTTGTATCTTGAGTGCGTAAGGATCGCAAACTGCTCTAAAGACGCTAACTCACCGCCTTCACGTTAGAAAGTTGTTCTCCTTGACACATTCACGACGACGGCTTTTTCGCTTGTTTGAGATGGGCGCGATTTTGCATTCGCCTCACCTCGCATCCGTAGATTTTGCTTAATAAACGGAAACACAAATAGCACAAATTAATTTCAGCATTCTACAAGACATTCTGATATGAAAAATGTGCAAAAAAGTATGACAAACGGGTGGTAGGCGATTATTAGCTGGCAGCTCTTATGGACTGCCACCGACGTGGATGTGTTAAGCTTGAGTCGGAATCAGAATCCTCTCTGAACATTCTTTGGCGCGCCTGCCTGAAAATTCTGTAGATCTTTTGCCTCACCGTTATCGTTTTCGGGCAAAAACCAATTGCAGATTTCCCAAACTCATGAGGAGCAAAATCATAGCAATAATTCGAATGCGTAACCTTAGGGGAAAAATGGCTTAAGCCAAAAGTATTCTACAATAACCTTAGGGGAAAATGGCTCAAGCCAAAAGTATTCTACAAAGGAAAATAAAACGGAAAAAGATGGTTGTGGAAATTTTGAGACTGTGGGATGCGACGTAGTGCATGTCGCGCGAGTGCATATCGCGAAACTTACGCATTATCCAACTCGTCAGACACGCTTGAAGCAGGACGAAGCAGGACAGAATTACTTATTGTATCAGGTCAACTTCTCTGAGCGATCAAGGGTTAGGTATTGGTATTCTTTCAAAGTCGGTGAAAATGTAGTTGGGGGGGGGATGATGCTATCTAATCGAAGTGGAATTGCGGAAAGACACTCATATCTTATCAAACATCATCATATCTTTTGCTACGACAGTGGCCTACGACCAGTACATCACATTTCCTACATTTGTCGTATTGTTCTATGGCCAAGATGGCTGCTTACCCTGTTGACGCATCATTTTCGCCAAACCTTCCTTGCGAATCGTCGTGAAGCTCTTCGAAAGCAAGGGCCTTTCAAGGTTATCCGAACTTGTGCGGTATCCCCACTTGGAATCCTCAATTAATCGTACACTCAGAACTGTGCTCTGACAATGGGTGTTGATTAGATATGAGCGCTCTTCCGCAACTCCACTTCTATTAGATATTATGAATGGCCCCCACCAAACTGTATTTTCACCCGAAAGTCTAGCACATTTGATTCAATACACTTGAAGTGTGTGCCACAAGCACGTAAGAATAACACAGAATTAATGGCAAAGTTATTGAGATGATGAAACTAATATATGACATGATGAATGACCTATTCGGGCGCCGGAAGCCGGTTAAAAGGGGGCGCGTAGATTGAATACCTTTGATATTAGGTGACCTCATCAACATACATGCCTTCGAACCTTCACCAGCCGTCAATATATGAAATGTAAGCAAAGGCAGTAATAAAGGCGACACTGAACATAAAAGCCGTGCGCAGTGATTTACTGAGACGACGTAGTTCATTCCTGAGGGCCTTTAAACGATCTATTACAATTGCGTTGCCTTCGGAAATCTTTCATCTTAGTTAAAAGACAGGAGGGAGCTTCAACGAAGAGAGGGAGAGAGAGATCATGGCACATTGTCATTTAGAAAGGAAAATACCGCTTGTTTAGGGTTTGCAAAGCAAAGACAAGTTATGGTTTGTTGAACGCACTGCGTATTGTGGGAATTGTGATTTTTTCAGGATTTCAAACATCACCTCGGCGAAGCCGTTGTTATTGGATCTAACGGTAACGAGATTCATGATGAAGCTGTAGGCGCTAACCAAAGAGGCTTGATCGAAGAAGAAGGTCCTGTCGAATTGGAAAGCGATGTGGATGACAGCGAAACAGATTCCGAAAGTAGCAGTTTGAACAAGGAAGAATCTATTCTCAAAAACACTAAAGAAGTTGTTGACGAAAGTAATGATGTCGAGAAATCGCCTTGCGAAATCAGTCTTATTGAGGAGTCAGAAGAACCCGACCAAGAAACTTCGATGATAACTCCACACTCACCCAGCGTGGGATCTGAACGTTCTGGTGCTTCGTATTATCTTAATGAAATGGAGAAGAAGACTGTCATCCCTAATTTGTCATCTGTTTATGATGATGATATCGTTTTCAAAGGATGCGCTACCGAGCTACCGGAAAGAGCAATGGAAGGTCACGAGACTCTGAATTACAGATGTGATTTTGGGAAAGTGACTTTTGATGGAGAGGAGAATCCGGCAGAGCCTGTTGCGCCTATGACGCCGGTGAAAGAGAGAATGATGATGTTTGAAAAAAGGATTGAGAAGGACGATGATGATTTGCTTTCGCACGAGCCAGCTTTTCCAGAAGAGGAAGCCTCTATGCACGTGAAAGAGCAAGTAGATAAATTTGAGCGCTTGCATGACGAGGACCTGAATGAGTCATTAGGCCAGTTCATTGAAAACGAGCTCATAGAAAATGTCCATGTGATGGAGACTGTACATGATCTCGAAAAATCCGAGCACCACCATGACGAGAACTTGCATGATTCCGCATTGGGTCAATTCCATGAAAACGAGCTCGTAGAAAATGTGCACGTGATGGAAACTGTGCATGATCTAGAGAACTCAGACTTCAACCACAAAGAAGTTTTGAACAAGCCCGCGTTGGACGAGTTTAATGGAAACGAGCTCGTAGAAAACGTCCATGTTATGGAAACTGTTCATGATCTCGAGAAATCCGTTCTGGAGTCGGAGTCAGCGGTTGTTGATCACGAAGTGGAAGCGTTGCCAACGAAGATTCATGTACAGGAGACGGTGCATTATCTTGAGCATGAATACGATCGTTCAATGCCTGTGTGTGATGAATATGTGCAAATTGTTTCTCATCGACAAGATGCTGGAGATGCTTCCGCGGCTGGAATCATTGGTGATGAGGTCGTTTTTTGAATGACTACGTTTTGCTTCGATCTCTACGTTATCGCTTTCTCTTCCAGACTGCTGCGGTGAACGAACAAGAAAGCGCAGAGGTGTTCTGTCATGTGGATTTGTCACGCGCTGGTTTGTTTTTTTGCAGCTGCGGCCTTCTTATTTTTTCCATGTTTTTTTTTTCAAGTTGCGGTTTCCCATTTTTTTCAAAACTTGGGCGCACCATTAAAGCCAGCAAATGTGGAGTTTCTAGTTTGCGCCAGTGATTCAGCAATCAAGAGAAGCCTGTTTTAGACGTGTTGCAAGCGCTTGCAAGAATAATAGCTCAGATAGGACATTTGTTGTCCTGTTTTTGTAGGCAAAACACGACAAAAAAATTCTGAAAAATTCCAGTTCGCTGTTTTGGACATAAAATGTTTCAGAGTTAGGTTCATGGGATTTTAAGAACTTCAATAATTGGGCCATTTTATTCGTGAGATAGTTCAAGCTTTTAGTGCTTATTTCAAAACTCAATAGTCCTCGAATGATTGACTTTTCGTTGATCGCAGTCATCTTTCAGAAGAGGCTACTACTAAGACTGTGACTGTAACTGTTGGTGAAACCGCAGCCGACCGTGATTTGGTGGAGGTGGTTTTACATCTGTTTTGCTTTTTGGCTTACTTTTTTCGCATGTTTTCTATTTTTCCTTTCCTCCCTGTTTAAAGGGTTGTTGCATTTTTTGCACTTCTAATTCCTGACTATTTTACTTTTAAGGAGACTGAACCCTCTAACGCGCAAAGCACCCAGATTGTTGTTGTTGACGTTAATCCTTGCACGGAAAACAAACCTAAATTACGGGTTTGTCTTATGAATTCACTATTTTTTTCATTGTAAATAAAACTAACTGCGGATGCTCTTCTTGCGATCTTACTTTCTGCTACAATTAATTTCTTGTGTGGTTTTAAATAACGGACTTGAAGGAGTATCCTATGAAGTTGGCAAATCAAGATTCAAACAGTGATAGTTTGTTTTTGTTGCGAAATATCGGGGTAGTGTCCAATTTGTAATGTTGTTTTTGTGCGGTTGATTTTTCGGATTGGAGATTCTTATCATTTTGATAAATTTCTTCTACAAATTAGGAGAGCGACACCTGGGAGAAAGAGTTCGTTGTCGCCAGTGGATCGACAGCTTCCGAGATCTCCGAATCGCTTGAGGAGTTGCATGCTTCTGTTGCTCATGAATTTATTCGCGAAGTTGAGGGCGTCGGAATGAATGACAAAGAGGTCAGTTGTATTACTCGAGAAACTTCTTGGCAATTGAAGGCCAGCCTAGCGGATGATGATAATTGACCTGTGGCTGATCACTACATAACAAGCTTGCGTATTCAAGTCGCATGAAGAAAATTGTGATTTCAAACTAGTCAGACTTGTCCTGCGAATTGCGCGCAGCTGTTTGCAGTCGCTTATACATTCTCGCAGTCCTTTCGTGGGCAGTAATCACCATCGATAGAGGGAGGTACGGTTTTGCTGACGTAATTGAACGTCATTGGCTCAAAGGCTATGATGTAGCTCCCCCTCCTCACTCTCTCAAGCACGCTGAGGGGTCTAATCCACCGATGATGTTCAATGGCGTCGCCCTTCTAGCCAAAGTGATCTGCCTGCCTTTAAGAAGGCGTTATCGCGCAAGACTTCAGACCGCGGTCGCACTCGGCGACGGCAGTCTGAAGGTTACCTGAGGCGCTATTATTTATGTATTTTCGGTATGTGGTGTGCTATTCTTTTATTGCTAGGTTTTGGCATGGTAATCAATAATTATTGGAATTGTTCAGTTAAATTCAATGAATTAGCAGGATGAATCTGCCTCGGAGCCGGCCATCATAACTACTGAACAAATTGGAGAACTTGGAACGACCGAAGAACTTCCGTCCATGCCTGTTTCATTCCCCACCGATAACCATTCGGAGGTAAAGAACCACTTCGTATATTTAAGTTCTATTTTTTGCATCTCTGGTTTGCTTTTTTATGCATTTAATTATTTTATGCATATGTGTCTGCATTCAGCGTAAACGTGTGACCAGATCGAAGGGTCAAATGCTTCTTCCGCGTCGCCGCCTTGTGGATTGCTGCTCGATCCTGTGAAATACCCACCATATTTTCCTTATTTTCCTGTAACTGCTGTGGTCTCTGCTTGGCTTTCAAATCAGGTACTGCCTGGTGGTGCCTCCTACGCCGTTGTGCACATTTCTAAAAGGCAGTGTTCACTAAATTCGCTCAGTTTTATTGTTTTTTGTTCACCCTTACGTGGGAGCTTTAACTGTACTGTTAATAACTTTCTACATCAATTATTCACTGTACATAACCAGTTTTTAGTGTAGGCAAACCCATGATTGGCCGATTGCTATGTGAATCCAGATTTTAGACGGAGAAAGATACGGTAGTCGCATGATGGTCTGTCCCATCTTTGGTGCTCAAGTCCAGTTGTTTGTCGTTGATGTAGGTACGCGGCTGTGTGAAGGTTATGTTCTGCGACATTATATGCATATGTCATATCTATATGAGTTTCTTGTTAATGATGAAGTTTTAACCAAAATGTTAGTCTGCATGATTAGGAAAGAACGAATTTGAGGCTGAATCTGACTAAACATCGTGAAACGAGCCTGAACTTAATGAAACGCTGGTATTTCGAACTGCCGATTGAGTGGAAACAAACAGATAACTCACCACTTATATTCATCAGTTGCTTCTAGCGAGCTCATAGAGAAATCGGCAGTTGAAGTTGGATTATCAGGAGCGTTCAGATTCCTTGACGTCAGGCAATTTAGAGCCACGGTTGGGATTAGGGGCCAAGAGTAGTCTCTCCCAGAGTGAGAAAAATCGCGACTCATAAAAGCGAGGCAATGACGCTAAGCCCCTGCCTTTGTGTGCTGCCGTGTTTTCTATATTCTATAGTAATTCTATAGTAATTTTTGCTTTTTCTTCTAACTAAGGTTCCTCATTGCACTTCTTATCTAATTTTCGCACAAACAATATTACCCCCATTCGCGCTCCGACCTGGTGGCCTTTAATCCCACAAGAAGCACACTTCGGGGAAGTAGTACTGAAAGTAGTTAGAAGGGCAAAACTTGGGTAAAAACTAGTCGAAAAAATGACGGTGACGGAGAAAGAGATGAGAAAATAGGCATGGTAGCACTACGTGTAAGAAATATTGCCGCGAGATTGTAATCGACCACCTGGAGCAGCATATTTTCGGAAATAAGGATGTGGCAACTTTGCCCAGCACAGAAGTCGTGGCAGCCGGTCGCGCGACTATGAAGTTAACGAGGCTTTGCCTTGACGGTTGCGACTGAGGAGGCGGTCAATGACGCTGTCCTTCGGCAGTTGCGTTCCACATTGAGGTGCAGTGTTGTAGTTGTCACCCAGACGCCGCCTCGGTCAGGTAAGTGGTGCGGATCACCCGACTCCTAGACCGTCCTACTGATCAACGCGTCGATCTTCCTCTTTTTGCTAGCGTCATTTCCCTGTGGCCACAAAGTCTGCTGTCTTTATAAGTCGTCGCCATTTCGTCCAAGATCCACAAAGTCTGCTGTCTTTATAGTCGCCATTTCGTCCACGATATCTTCCGTCGTGGCTGTGACTTCATTTAAGTCCTTGGTTACGTCTCTGAACGTCTTCTTTCAGGCTCCTCGCGGTCGCTTGCCTTGTACTTCGAAGTCCATCGCTGTTCTTATCGGATGATCCTGTGGCCTCCTTAGCACATGCCCATACCATCGCAGACGCTGTTCCCGTACCTTCAGCTGGACAGGGGCAGTCTGCATGACCGCTCTGACATCCTCGTTTCTGACCCTGTCCAGTTGCTTCCAGCCGCAGGCCCATCCAAAATTTTCACTCCAGCGGAGCAATGCTGACTTTAAAGCCTCTTGCTTACGGTCAGCACTCGCTGCTGCATAGCATCGTAGGCCTTACCACTTTCCAGTACATTTTTCTGGGGCACCTCGATCGCAGAATTCAGTGGTCTTACTCCATTCCATCCCTGTGCTGCCTGGTCCACACTACCGTCGGCGGCCAGATTGCTCCCAAGGTATTATTAGTGTAGTCCTTTCCTTCGATCATTTCCCCATGTCCGTTCACGATCAACTCATACCTTCTTCAGAGCTCAAGATTTGGTCTTCTTGACCTTGAAATCATAGTCCACCTTCTGTTGGCATTTCCTATCACATTTGCAACTTGGCCTGAAACTCTTCTTCATTGACCGCCACGTGCTACAACCGCATAACGTCAGAACCACTTGACCATGAATGACCTGAAGCTTCGCGAAGGCTGGCCAATAACTTACAAAGACAAACTTTTATTAATGACGGTGGTCACCAAAAATGGTTGAACCTTGAAGCTGAGGGAGGACTCACCCCCTTCCTTCCCCCCCCCCTACCCATACTCAAAGCAAGTCCCAGCAGGGTTTTACCTTCGACACCAATAGTGTGGTACTTGTGCTAGCCCTTTTCAAGAACATAAGAAGTGTGACTGAACAAAGAACTTACCTTGGAAAGCCGCTAGAAAGGGAGCTGAACAGCTTTGAGTGGGCGTGGTTGTGAAGTTCCCCCGGCCATTTCCAAGCCACGGCCCACTTCAAAGAGTAGCTTTTGTTGCTAGGGTTTCCAGCGGTGAGTTTTTCGTTCAGTCATATTCCTTATGTTCTGGAAAAAGGCTGGCGCACGTTCCACTCCATTAGTGTCGAAGGTAAAAACTTGCTGGGACTGTTGCTTCAAGCTCGCCTACTGCTCAGATGTGGAGTTGTTCAAACTGATGGCGTCCAATCATCTATCAGCTCCACTCTGAAGGGAGTACCTCACCGAACAGCGTAATCTTCGTATAGCCTACTATATATAAGCGGCTAGCGTGTGTGTGTTGGTGTGTGTGTGTGTGTGTGTGTGTGTGTGTGTGTGTGTGTGTGTGTGTGTGTGTGTGTGTGTGTGTGTTTGACCGGAAATTCATAGCTCGAGTCACAGTAACGATAGCGCAGTGGTTCTTACATATGTTATAGGGGGTGGGATGGGGACACAAGTGGTACGTGATAGGAACTGATAACGACTGATAATAGCTGATAAGAGGGGCTAGAAAGCGAGCATCGCCAATTTCGTTTTGCCGTTCATATTGGTAAAAGAGCGTCTATACTTACAAGTGTTATGTGGGGCGGTCCCGGGACATTGGTGGTACATGATTGGAAGCGATAGCAACTGATAATGGCTGATAAGATGCGCTAGAACGCTGAAGTCGTCGATTCCGTTGCCTGGCTCGCGTTGACACCAGAGCAACCATACTTACAAGTGTTATGTGGGGTGGGACGGGGACATTGTTGGTGGGTGCCAGAAACTGATAACGATTGATAAGGGCCGATAAGGCGCGCAGAACGCTGAAGTCGTCGATTCCGTTACCTGGCTCGCGTTGACACCAGAGCAACCATACTTACAAGTGTTATGTGGGGTGGGACGGGGACATTGTTGGGTGAAAAACGATAACAACTGATAAGGGCTGATAAGGTGCGTCAAAAAGCAAAAGTCGCCAATTCCGTTACGCAGCGTTGACACTTGAGCGTTCCTACCTACAAATTGTATGCTTACTTAATAGAATTCATTCGACTGCATGAACCTAAACAAGTCTTCAGCAAATGATAAGCTTCATCTCTGATGCACTATCAAGAAAACCCAAACTCATTAAACCGCTAATCCATTCGGGGTCCTAAATAATGGTGAATGTAAATGAATGATAAGCATTAGCTCCTCACTTATGTAAATAGGCATATTTCGTTTTGATTTTGAGACTGACAGCAATCCTATTCACCGCTAAATTATCTTAATTCAAGAAAAATGCTGGATGTTTACAGAGTTGTGATCAATATACCAGTTCAGCTCAGACGTTATCACGCGTATTCTCGATGAGCTTCAGTGAAACTGTGGAGGGTCTAACACAGTCAATAGTGAGATGGTTAATGGAGTATCTCATGCTGATATTCCATGGGTCCTCCAGTTTCGCTAAAGCCTGCCGTGTGATGCGCGCGATAGCGGGCGAAGCAAAACTGGTAGTAGGATAATTCGCTAAGTATGTCTGTGTGTGTGTCTGTCACGAAATTCATAGCGCGCTTCGCTGCAACAGTGGAGCGCTGTATTTTGAGTATGTTGTAGGGGGTGGGACGGGAACATATTTGGTGGGGACCAAAGTGATAACGACTGATAAGATCCGATAAGAGGCGCCAAAACGCCAATTCCACGATATCCATAGCGCGCGTCCCAGCATCAGTGAGGCGTTGGTTCCAAGAAGTGATGTAGAGGGTAGGACGGGAACATCTTTGGTGGGGGACGCAAAGTGATAACGACTGATAAGACCCGATAAGAGGCGCCAGAACGCCAATTCCACGATATCCATAGCGCGCGTCCCAGCATCAGTGAGGCGTTGGTTCCAAGAAGTGATGTAGAGGGTAGGACGGGAACATCTTTGGTGTGGGACGCAAAGTGATAACGACTGATAAGACTCGATAAGAGGCGCCAGAACGCCATTTCACGATATCCATAGCGCGCGTCCCAGCATCAGTGAGGCGTTGGTTCCAAGAAGTGATGTAGAGGGTAGGACGGGAACATCTTTGGTGGGGGACGCAAAGTGATAACGACTGATAAGATCCGATAAGAGGCGCCAGAAACGCCAATTCCACGATATCCATAGCGCGCGTCCCAGCATCAGTGAGGCGTTGGTTCAAGAAGTGATGTAGAGGGTAGGACGGGAACATCTTTGGTGGGGACGCAAAGTGATAACGACTGATAAGATCCGATAAGAGGGCGCCAGAACGCCATTTCACGATATCCATAGCGCGCGTCCCAGCATCAGTGAGGCGTTGGTTCCAAGAAGTGATGTAGAGGGTAGGACGGGAACATCTTTGGTGGGGGACGCAAAGTGATAACGACTGATAAGACCCGATAAGAGGCGCCAGAACGCCAATTCACGATATCCATAGCGCGCGTCCCAGCATCAGTGAGGCGTTGGTTCCAAGAAGTGATGTAGAGGGTAGGACGGGAACATCTTTGGTGTGGGGACGCAAAGTGATAACGACTGATAAGATCCGATAAGAGGCGCCAGAACGCCAATTCCGCGATATCCATAGCGCGCGTCCCAGCATCAGTGAGGCGTTGGTTCGAAGAAGTGTTGTGGGGGGTATGACGGGAACATATATGGTGGAAAAAAGAAAGGGATAACGGCTGATAAGGGCCGATAATAACGATATGCGCAAGAATATAGAGGTCACTCAAAACCAGACTTTAGATAAAGCATTTCATTTCAATATTCTTTCATTTGCGTTGTTATCATCAGCCCGAAATACCTTCATTTGCGTTGTTATCATCAGCCCGAAATACCACTAAACCGCTATGCCCCCAGAGTTCCTAAAAATGTATGGTGTAAGTTCAAAAATACGATAACGAGTGCTGGATGTTTATATTTTAACATCACACAATCCGACCGCTAAATTACACTGGCATTCGATGCATGGTGGTTGTTTACAGACACCACTTTAGCTCCGCACTCCACTGCGCGTATCAAACGGTGAGCTTCTGCTAAGATAAAGAGCCTATGTTAGCGGTGAATCTAGCGCTTTGTCGGCTGTCCTGTCTCATCCCGACCTTCCGTTTAATGCGCGCGGTAGCGTGCGGCGCTAAACTGGTAAATCATAAGGCAGATAAGGGGTTCAATTTTCAAGTTTTTGAATGGTCACTTCTGGTTTCTTCTTCATTGCTTCACCACTTAGCACCTCTGCTATCGTATTTCGCTGACATAAAATTAACTGTCACAACTGCTGGCTCCACAACGCCAACAGTTGTGACAGTTCTACGGCGGGAATTCAAATTTCTTATAGTCTCCCTGGTTGTTTGGATTAATGTCGAAACCAACGCTATGTTTCGTTCTTTTTGCTATTTTCATGAAGCAAGAGAGCCAATGTATCAATTCTTGGTGAGGTTATTCTGTGAACGATTCCTTCAAGCGTAAGCCTAACGCGTCTTAAATCCGTTTGTAAAAGTAACCTTTCCATTAAAGGCAAACGCCGGGATAAAACTGGTAAGAAGAGCGCTGTGTCGTGATGACTGAGCGGATGAACTGAAAGTGGAAAGGAAAGCAAGAGAAATCTTGGAGACGCTGAAACTTAAGGCCTTAACCTTCAGTAAGTCGGATGTGGTACGATGGCGAGGGGATCAAAGAAGACAAAACACGCGAGAGAGCACGCTGATCTCTATCAATAGCGGTGGGTGGGAAGCGTTGCAGCGAGGGTCGATGGTTGCAGGTTCCGTAATGGATTAGCGCCCTAATCGCGCAATTTGGGCAACGAAGCTGGAGTGATCTATGTAGGTACGGACCTACAATTTCCCTCGCGGTGTCCTTCCTACTAGTAGGGCTCCCGGGATTTGTCCATGAATCTTAATTTTCATGGCATTTTCCCACGCATCCATTTTCACTGTTCAGTTGTAAGAAAGCGTTCATTAAGATCAGCAATGACTAAACCGGCCCTCCTGCGCACGAAATGAAAGTCAAATCATCACTCACCTAATTTCGCCCAGTCATCAGCCTTCGCGGCCGCCGCCTCCGCATGGGTCACATTTCCCTTTCGATGAACTTTGCTGAATGTTGTTCTCCCGGATATCTCGCTTACCACCCGAGCGATCCCAGCTGTTTGCTCTCCGCTGCTTCAAATTGCTACCTCAATCTGTTCCGTTTCTGTCGCAACGCTTCTTCTTCTTCCAATCACAGCTTGTGACGATTTCTCGGGGGTGCTTCTATTCCACGACTTGTTGCGAAATAAAAAGTCATAGTAATGCTAAGTAACAGCAGACTATTACTTTGCTGGGGCTTTACTGGGTTCCTGTCTACGTAATCTAGATGAGGGTATTATTCGACTTGTTTGGATTAAGTCAATTTTGGTTTAAAAATTCCTGGAAAAATTGCGACATGAGACCCTCATCACGACCATCCAATCGTCCATGTCACTTTTTTTCACATTCCAAAAACTTGTAGCTTGGCTGGTGAGCTTTGAGCATATAAATGACGCAATTCCTGTACATGGGTGTAGGTCTCAGATTCAAATGTGTTTCGAAGCTTAGTAGCTGGTTCCAAACGGTTACCTTTTTGAGTAATTCCCGATGGGAATCGTGTTTGAGTCGAAATACGAACTTGGACTATTGCTAAGCAGTATAAATTTGAAATGTGCAGCTAATAGCATTTTTTGGATGAGCAATTGACTTAATAATTTTAGAGGAATTTGGGAGTTTTTGATAATCGTCTGGTTCCGATATGTTCTTTCTCCTCGACGACGAGAATCTTACAAGCGAGATTTTTCAGGATGTGAGCGCTTTTTTAGCACGCGCTCCCCACATGCGTGGATTGTAGCAATAACGCGAGAGTCGCTTTTCATTGAGCTCGGCTTCGCCTCGCGCCGACTGCGTGGCTAAGTTCAATTCCCCTGTGATGAAAATTTGCATTCTATAGGGTGGAGCTTCCAAAGTGTAATACCTTCACACCAGCCCCAGTAGTAGGTGCCACATTTATCACCAGGATCGTTTATAATTGAAACTTCCACACATCTTTCCAGCGCTGCCCAAGCAAAGGTTTCGATTCTTTTTGGCCTTCAGGGGGGGGGGGGGTGGCGCTCAGGCGAAAATGAACCCAAGTTTTGTAGCCCACGTGAGAGCCACAGCATGTCAAATACAATACTGAGAACGCACTTCAAACCTACAAGACTTTCCTCGTTAGAGAAGATAAAGTAGTGAGGTGGATGACGTCGGTAAGGAAGAGGGAGAGGGATGAGTGTAGAAGTTTAATGGTCATAGCACTTGACAATATTTCGCAGTGCAATAGGTCCTTTGGTGACTTTTGAAAACTCCAGATTCCTAGCGTGTACGACCCTATCAGAACCCTCGATCGCAATACCTTTCCATGCTGAAATCACCGGGGGAGGGAGCTCAGTGGGCAGAGAGTCCATCTCGCAATGGCGCGATTCATGGAATCAGACTGCACCCATCTCCATCGAGCCCTCTTGGTTTGGTCAGTTAGGCATACGAGCAGTGAGCAGCACAGCGACTAGCTCCCTTGTTGAAGAAACCATTCAATTAGTTAACATTTCCGAATGAGAGACAAGTACATGGCGCATCCTTCAAGGGCGAATGAAACTAAGCCATACTATCAGATCTTATTCTTCTGCAACCACATTTTGTGCTGGTCAGCACTTTGAAGAGTGCATGGAGCCCAGAGAACACCCATAGCCTTTTAAGACTTTCCGTGGAAAGCGTTGAAACGACGAATCTAGACAGGCGCTGGTTTTTCCAGCCCAGAGGATGGGACGAGCGGAGAGAAAGCGATGGATACGTTAAAAACCCGTTACGCGAGAACTTGGCTATGTCACAGCCGCATCGTTGAGCAATCCCCGACCCAGAACGACTCTATGCTTTTCTTTTAGCCATTGTAGCTCGCTATTTAAGCGAATTGCTATGGCCAGCTTGAGCCGCACAATTGGAGTTTCATCTTCCTAATTCCCGTTCCGAAACGGTACCAGTTGTATGCGATTCCGAAGGCAGGAAATGCTTGGTTGGCTTGGACGCCAGCTCGAACCCCGTGGGATGCCCGTCCACTTTTCGCCTTATCTCTGCCTCGACAGGCTCAACATGACCCTACCATTCGGAGTAGTAGATATCGTGGCACATTCTAAAAGCAGTCGATTTCCTCCGAAATTTCTCTTTGTCATATATTTTGCCAGTTGTTTTCAAATTTGCCACGCCCGTTTAGTTTATTTATAACGCTCAATTTTAAGCCTTCCAGTACGATTTCCGCGATTTCACTCGAAAGTATGTAGGTTAACGGCCGAACCAGGTCACTGTTATATAATGCCATTCAACAAAAGCGATTGTCCTGGATTATTCCGGGATTTCCTCTTCAACCTTTCCCTTTGCTTTCTCAGATTCTTGCAAAGGTCGAACCTCTCTCTAAGGAATACTATCAGCACTTATCACCTACTGCCGTTTATTGACGACGCCTTCCTCAGTACTTTTCGCCAAACAAATTGTTGCGATCTGTCGGAGGCTCATGCACTCGCCCCTAAGTTACTACAGTAGGTCAGATGTAATAAATTAAGCCTGAACAGTCCTAGGAATCCTTCATTTTAAGCGCAAATGGCTATCCAAATGGAGTATAGCCTTGAATAGTCATGATGTGTCTAATTATTTATTATCAATGTTTGGTGTATTCTTATTGAGCGCTATCGCAAGATACGGGGACATTCTCTAGGGCTAAGCCTAAGAGGGGGAGGAACTCGTAAAAAATATGATTCTCACTCGCCTAAGGCTTAAGCCCTTTTTTTGACGAAAAGAATATGTTTTACGAGTTAACGATTGCGGATTTTGAATGCATTGCTACTACAATGCTCCATGTCTTGCGTTAGCCTTCTTATTGCTGGCCGACGGTGGTACTGCAGTGGCATGTGGTCCCGCTTACCACGCAGGCGGTCCAGAGCTCAATTTCCAGTTCGGTTCCCATAGAGACCAATCAAGCTTTCTATCCCTTTAAGGTCTATCAATTGGTACCATGCTTGTGTGAGTGACGAGATTCAGTCTTTGCATCAACTGGCTCCAGAAATTCTTTCATGGCTTACTCTTCTTCAAGTGCGACTACTGTGATTCCGGAGGGAAATAGAAGGCGTGGCGCATCTCCAAAGATGTAATCAACGCTGTATATTATGTCCTCTTATCCTTCTACGTTATTATTTTGTCTTAGCAAGGTGGTCATTCTTCCCGATGGCTGATGCGTCTATAACCGGTTCATCGACAGATCCAATAACGCCATTAAACCATTCGCATCGTTTCCTTATCTATTTATTCGATTCACCGCGTTCTAGCCCTATCCGCTCACCAGAGTATCCCGGAGAGGTTGAGACATCTCGTTTTGGAATTTTTAGATTTCATGGATTTTTTCTATATCCGCTGAGCCCCATCATCCCCGTTCCTAAGCACTATATTAATTTGATGGTGCTCGTGACAAAACAAAAATCCGTGACGTTTTTATGTGAAATTTGCCGATTCATAGATTATGAGTCTTTACTTTGTTGTGTTTTGCGATGATGAGGTTTACCGTGAGCTGTAGCCCGAAGTGCTGTGACCAGAAAATTGGCATCTGTGCGGTGGATCGAATCTCGCCCAGCCTCACTTAAACACCGTAGCGCTAT